>MJUU01016220.1:112299-134990 GCA_002080025.1 Modiolus philippinarum | reverse complement strand
TTTAAGCCAGAGTTCAGTTGAGACAAGATTGAGGAACAACTAGAAAAACTGCAAAGCTCACTAATATCATACCCCCTGCTCCCCTGTTGAATTCCAGAAAAAAAAATCATCAAATTTTCAAATAGTTGGTGCATAATGGCAATAAGTACTGAACATTCTGTGAGGTTTCAGTTAAATTCATCAAGTGGTCTAGGAGGAGTTGTCGGCACAAAGAAGGTAGTACCCTATGATGGATGGACGAAGGAATGGATAGACACCATGATCTATATTATGTCTCATGTGCATTTAATCCATATCATTTTCATTGTTTATTATAGGCTAATCAGGGTTTAGTTTAGACAGGTTTCCCATTTTAGTTGGGGTTCAATTAAGGCAATTTTCAGAGATAGTCAGGACTTGGTTGAGAAAGGTTTCTGCTTCACTCAGGGTTAGGTGAAGACTGATATCCCTGTTTAGCCAGGGTTCAGTTAAGGCAGGTTCTACTGATTTGAATTAAGAACTTACTTTGGTGTGTTTAATCTTGATGCTATATGATCTGGTGGTGTTCCTTGTATTGATCCTGAAAAATACAGAATAATGCCTTAAAAATTCTGAAAAAACTGAGGTAATTGTAGTGAATTCTTGCCACAGCAGGAGTTCTTTCCTCTTTCATAGAAAAAACTCAAAAGCATACATTAAGAAGGGTGGAGAGGAATTTTCTCCCCTTATTACCAGTAACTTATATCCTAAATTCAGATTGAAGCAGAAGTTCATGGAGTGTTTCTAGATAGCATAATTTCCTACCAATTGTACCACCAGATAGGGGTTATGTAAGAAAGCATAATGTCCTACCTATTTTACCACCAGATGGAGGTGTTCTAACGGATAGTCTTCCAGCACAAACTGAACTGTAACTTGATGCTGGTGATGTTCGACTACCAGTTCTTCCTGTTGTCTGCAATAAAAGAAAGGTGATCTGAAACATATTCTAATTTAAAAATTATACTTTTTAGTATAAATTGCATTCAATTTCAGTTCTTGTCTGGCACATGATGAAAATCGAGACAACTGGACAAAGTATGACGGACATGGTGGCAGTGCCATAAACAGTCATTTGACCAAGTAATATCAAATATGCTTTTATGTAAGAATGTTATATTTGTTTAAATGGTAACATGTATCAAGTGCTGTCTGATGAAGATTAAGTCATGTACATGATATTTGTTATGTAGGTTGCTCTTCTGTAGTATGACTGTGTTATGGCTTTGACTTTGACCTCTTTGGTGGCTTCTTTAAATTGATTTGATGAGATCAGTTTCTCAATAAGTGTAAATGGTACAGCAATGATATTTGGAGTATACATTCATGACTGTCTGTCATACTGCTTTTAACCTTGACCTCAATTTCATGAGCTAGTGACCATGTTAAGTGTTTTGATTAAATCAGTAATTCAATAAATGTAAATGATTGGTTATTGATGTAGTTTAAGTGTTGTCCTGGGGAAGTACATAACTATCTGCCATATTGCTTTTGACCTTGACCTCAATTTTGAGGTCTTATGACCACTTGAAGTTTTCTAATTATATCTGCTACATTGCTTTTGACCTTGACCTAAATTTCAAGGTCTAATGACCACTTTAAGTTAGTTTTTATACGAACGCAAAAAATTTGAGGTCATATTATGGTATGGTGCTGTCGTCGTTGTTGTCGTTGGCGTTGTCGTCCGTAGACACTTTTGTTTTTGGTCAATAACTTAAGTTGTAGTTGTTCAATCCTTATGAAATTATAAAACAATGTTCCTTGGCACAAAAGGAAGGTTGGGATCAGTTTTGGTTTTTTTCCCCTCCTGTTCCTAAAATAGGGGCCAAAAAGGGCAAAATTTGGTGTTTACACATACTTGACTGTCGAATGTTTATTATTTATCGGATTTTGATGGGGTTTCTTTCAGTGTACTCCTTAGAAAATTTCCAATCTGGGGTATACCAACAGATTTCATGTGGCATGTACAGCTAACGAGATAAATGGGGCCAAAAAGGGGCAAATTTCAAAATTGTAATTTTTAACCGGGTTTTCCCGTTGGGAAATCCGGTTATTGAAATGCTGATGTACAGCGGTTGGGCGGGCAGTCGGTCAGGCAGGCGGCTGCCAGATCTTGTAAGTGCAACTCCTCTGTAACCGTTCAACAGAATTTCATGAAACTTTGCATGTAGCAAGGACATCATATGTAGATGTGCTTATTGTCGGGGATTTTTCATCGTGCAATTTTCCCAGGAGTTATGCCCCTTTGAACTTAGAAATATACAGGTATTTTGACCATATGCTCGTAAGCGCAACTCCTCTGTAACCGTTCAACAGAATTTCATGAAACTTAGTATGTAGCAAGGACATCATATGTAGATGTGCATATTGTCGGGGATTTTTCATCGTGCAATTTTTCCAGGAGTTTTGCCCCTTTGAACTTAGAAATTTACAGGTTTTTGAACCATATGCTAGTAAGCACAACTCCTCTGTTACCGTTCAACAGAATTTCATGAAACTTTGCATGTAGCACGAACATCATATGTAGATGTGCATATTGTTGGGGATTTTTCATCGTGTTATTTATCCGGGAGTTATGCCTCTTTGAACTTTGAAATTTATAGGTGTTTTGACCATGTGTCTTTTATTTGACTTTAAAGTAAAGTATACCGTTTCAGTGATTTTTAAGAGTGACGGCATACACTGCACATAATAAGAGGAGGTATAAGTTAAACAGCTTTTCACACAAGTACCTATTTGTCCATTCTTATAGTGAAGGAAAACCCGGTTTGATGTCGTATCGACATCCATTTCTTGTTTTATTTTAAGTCCAATTTTGATGCAGTTTTTTGCAATGGATTCCTTATGAAAAATAAACTAGTGCTGCACCATCAGAGTTTTGATAACTTTGTTTCCTTTCCAAGCTATGAGGGGCACAATGGGGCCAAATTGCAAACATGCGGATAATCTAATTTTTTTATTTTTCATCAGATTTTGATGGGATTTTTTCTTTGGATTCCTCTCATTGTAAACTTTCAGTAGTATGTGAACAGATTTGTCGTAACTCTTACCATTTCCAAGCTAGAAGGGGTCAAAGGGGCTAAAATTGCAATTATCAGAAATATGTGAAATCTTATTTTTCATCCGATTTTGACGGGATTTTTTTCTTTGGATTCTTTTCATGAGGTATATGGGGTCAAAGAGGCCTAAATTGCAATTATTAGAAATATGTGAAATCTTAATTTTTCATCAGATTTTGATGAGTTTTTTCTTTGGATTGTTCTCATTGTTAGCTTTCATTACATATCAATAGATTTTGCATAGCTCTTACGGTTTCCAAGCTTTAAAGGGTCAAAGGGGCCAAATTGCAATATTTCAAAATATGTGAAATCAGATTTTTCTTAGCTCTTACAATATCCTATTAATAAGGGATTTAAAGGGCTAATTTTGATTTTCACTAGTTCAATGTGTCCAGTTAATTTATGTGTCAAGGTCCTTATTGTGTCCAGCAAATTACTGTGTCCATATTCATTTTAGTTAACACTTGTTTAAATTTCAGTGGTCGAGATGCTGTGGTCGTATCATGCTGCGCTCGGCCTAGCCCTTCATTTAATAACTGTGATAGGGTAATGATATTTGGCATCTGATGACTCTTCCATATGACTTTTGTTTAAATTTCAGTGGTCGAGATGCTGCGGTTGTATCATGCTGTGCTCAGCGTAGCCCTTTATTTAATAACTGTGATAGGGTAATGATATTTGGCATCTGATGACTCTTCCATATGACTTTTGTTTAAATTTCAGTGGTCGAGATGCTGTGGTCATATCATGCTGCGCTCGGCGTAGCCCTTTATTTAATAACTGTGATAGGGTAATGATATTTGCCATCTGATGACTCTTCCATATGACTTTTGTTTAAATTTCAGTGGTCGAGATGCTGCGGTCGTATCATGCTGCACTCGGCCTAGCCCTTCATTTAATAACTGTGATAGGGTAATGATATTCGGCATCTGATGACTCTTCCATATGACTTTTGTTTAAATTTCAGTGGTCGAGATGCTGCGGTCGTATCATGCTGCGCTCCACGTAGCCCTTTATTTAATAACTATGATCGGGTAATGATATTTGGCATCTGATGACCCTTCCATATGACTTTTGTTTAAATTTCAATGGTAGAGATGCTGCGGTCGTATCATGCTGCGCTCGGCGTAGTCCTTTATTTAATAACTGTGATAGGGTAATGATATTTGGCATCTGATGACTCTTCCATATGACTTTTGTTTAAATTTCAGTGGTCGAGATGCTGCGGTCGTATCATGCTGCGCTCAACGTAGCCCTTTATTTAATAACTGTGATAGGGTAATGATATTTGGCATCTGATGACTCTTCCATATGACTTTTGTTTAAATTTCAGTNAATTTCAGTGGTCGAGATGCTGCGGTCGTATCATGCTGCGCTCGGCGTAGCCCTTTATTTAATAACTGTGATAGGGTAATGATATTTGGCATCTGATGACTCTTTCATATGACTTTTGTTTAAATTTCAGTGGTTGAGATGCTGCGGTCATATCATGCTGCGCTCGGCCTAGCCCTTTATTTAATAACTGTGATAGGGTAATGATATTTGGCATCTGATGACTCTTCCATATGACTTTTGTTTAAATTTCAGTGGTCGAGATGCTGCGGTCGTATCATGCTGCACTCGGCGTAGCCCTTCATTTAATAACTGTGATAGGGTAATGATATTTGGCATCTGATGACTCTTCCATATGACTTTTGTTTAAATTTCAGTGGTCAAGATGCTGCGGTCGTATCATGCTGCGCTCAGCGTAGTCCTTTATTTAATAATTGTGATAGGGTAATGATATTTGGCATCTGATGACTCTTCCATATGACTTTGTTTAAATTTCAGTGGTCGAGATGCTGCGGTGGTATCATGCTGCGCTCGGCGTAGCCCTTTATTTAATAACTGTGATAGGGTAATGATATTTGGCATCTGATGACTTTTCATCTTGACTCCAAAAGGGTCTGTAAGTCTCGTCATGTGACACCGAGAAATCACGATAAAAATGTAATTTGAAAACGTTTTCCGCAAAAATATGACGTTTGAGGATTATGACGTTCCAAGTTTTTGTTTAAAACGTCATAGATTTTTGTTAAAAATGCAACTTCCGGGTACATCTTATGTCCCTTGAAGTTTCAAAATTGGACGAGACTTACAGACCCTATTTCACACTCCATTGAAGATTTAATGTTTTTATGAATTAATGACTTTCTCGAGTATTTAATGGGTAGATTCAGCACATATTGGACAAGACATTTATTACTGAATACATTTGTTTGATAATCTATGAAATAAAAACATCATTCAAAATCTAATACTGTGGAAGTACTTTTATTCGTGGACATCAATTTTCGTGGTTTTCATAAATTTCACTATTTCGTGGGTACTTGAATTCGTGGTTTCAAATTCTGTGCTTTGAAACTAAGGGGCAAAATGCATTTCGTTGGGAACTTAATTTCGTGGATCAAGGGAACCACGAAATCCACGAAAATTGGAACCCCACGAACAATAATACTTTCACAGTATAATGTAAATGTTAACACTGCCTTTAGGAAATTGAGTATCTTCTGTTACTTGTACCTGCTGATTTCTTTAACAAACAAAGATAAATGTGTGGGTTACAGTTAGAAAAAAAATCAAAGTTACTGGAATTTGTAAAAGAAATTTATCCAGAACAATTTTCCTTTTTTAAAACTTACTGTATTTGGATGCAAGAAACCTGGTGAACCTACAAAACAAATACTTTAATTAATGGTAATCAATACTGATATATAAATATAAAGGAAGCCAATTTTCCAAAAATTTTATTTGTCTTAGCTTAGAGAAATTCAAATGAAATTGTGTAATGTTTTGACTCTTCTCTGCCAACATACCTGTATGTAAAGATTATAGCAGAAATTATTTGTTGGATGCATTTGGAATAAAATAACATCATGCTAAAAAATTGTGGTTTGGCCATTTTGTTTCATTTCAAAAACAAGCAGAATTTTTTAAATTTCTTTAATTTGATTATGACTTTTGCTGTTATTTTTTTCTTGCGATTTAAAACCTAGTGGGTGTATTTCATTTCCTATCCTAGCTAATCAACTACAATAAACAGGGTCTGTATGTCTGGTCATGTGACACTGTGATTTTCAGATAAAATTGAAATTTGAAAAAATATGCAAAACATGCCATTTGCAGATTATGACGTTCAAATATTTGTTTGAAACGTCATGTTTGTTTGTTAAAAATGTAACTTCCGGGTACAGTTTATGTAACTAGTGTGACAGAATATAAGTTCCACCGTAATATTTGTTCCAAAGGACAAAATATTATATAAGATTTGTTCCACTGGACCAACAGATAAACTTCATGTAATATTTGTTCCCAAAGGAAGAAATATCATGCCAATGTTTATGATATTTGTTCCGTTGGAACTTTTGTCAGGTGGAACAAATATATGTTTACTTATAGACCCTGTTATGGAAAGTAAGTTTTTAACTACAAAACTTGCGCCTAATCCAGTAATGGGCGCAGAGGTATAAACAGTTCTGGAGATTTGTCCCTTCAAGTTATGGAATTTTTAAGAATTTTGAGATTTCAGACTGCAAACTTGGGAACAAAAGTATACAATGTCTTCAAACTGACATATTTTCTTTTATATATATATAAAGGCTTCATCTTTAGAATTCCATTCCTTTTTCACTTATTCCAAATGTATAATATTTAACTACTGTCCAGAAGAAATAATTTAAGGGGAATAAACCAAATATAATATGACCCAATTGAAGTGAAGTAAAACATTTAATTTAAAATCATTGGTATATACTACTGCAAGTCGAGCTAATTACTCTGAACAATTGCAACAGATATGTAGCTAAAGTTAGATGTTATCTGCTGTAAATTTTATCTTGGAAAAGGCACTCATTGTATCATTATGCAGCAACTTCCTTACCTCTTGATACAGGACTATACTGTTTTCCAGGAGTATTTGGTCTGAAATGATACATGTATAGACAAATCATATCATAGGAAGCATTTCAAAGTTCAAAGACCAAAAAAAACAAAACAAAACAAAAAAAAACCCCAAAACAATGAAATATACATGAGTAATGAGATTTCTTAGCTCTGTCATGTCCACTTCTGCACTCTGTTTTTTAGGATGTTCAGCTTTATTATGTGGTGTTTGTATTGTCTTTTTTATTTGTCTTTGTTGTTTCTGTAACCGTCCAATTTAGAACTTTAACTTCCATGTGTGTAAACAATATTGCATAGACTTAGCCTTCTATTGAAAAAAGTTTTGACCAATCAGAAAGATCCAGAAAAATGACAATTCCATAATGCATTTCCAATTTGGTCCATTGTCTCCAGTAGTATGACTTAAACATTGTCATGTTGTCAGTTTTAAATTTGCAGGTATCAGAAAAGGAGCATGTTAAATACATTCCTAACTACATCTATAATAGGCTTACCTTCCGTGTCCACTTATGCCCTGAAAAAGAAAAGTGTAATACATATAAGCTGCCTGAAAATTAAGAGAACCATATACACGTATACATATTATACCCCCACTCGTGAGTGGGTGGTATATTGGAATACCCTTGTCCGTCCTTCCGTCTGTCTGTCTGAAGTTTATTGCATTTTTCTCAGCTTCTGCTGGTCGGATTTATTTCAAATTTGGTATTTGACTTTATATTAGGGGGAAAATGTTGTCTGCCATTTTGATTGCCTTATAATATCAACTTTCTGTTTGGCGGACTTAGCAATTTTTCCCTTTATTGAACATAGTGAAAATTTTCGTCGCACTTTTCTCAGCTACTGCTGGGTCCATTTATTTCAAATTTGGTATTTGACTTTATATATAGGGGGAATGCGTCGTCTGCCAATTTTGGTGGCCTTATGATATCAACTTCTTGTTTGACGGGACTTAGCCATTTTTCCCTTTATTGAACATAGGGAAAATTTTTGTCGCACTTTTCTCAGCTACTGCTGGGCTGATTTATTTCAAATTTGGTATTTGACTTTACATAAAGTGGGAATGCGTTGTCTCTCATTTTGGTTGCCTTATGATATCAACTCCTGTTTGGCGTTACTTAGCCATTTTTTCCCTTTTTCATGTTCAAAACAATACGAGTGGGGGTATACCTAGCACGACGACGTGTGCAACCTCATGTTATGATTGATATGTTAAGTAACAGAACCATTTGTTTCTAATGACAGTTAATGGCAGTAAAACTTCATGAAGTTTGCAATTAAAGTTTATTGACTAGTTTTACCATTAAAGGCATACTGAAGCATTGCTGAATTTGACTTAACATTGATATATAGGTACCTTACCTAAATGTATCCTTATTTAAAGAAGGACAACAAAGAGTTTGTCCACTAATAATTTATATTCATGAGCATTTCTTATATATTTACCTTTTCTCCTAGAAGCTTTTTCAAATAGGAATTTTCCTGTTTTATAGCTGAGTTTTCTCTGTTGAAATAAGGGAAATAAATAAAGTTTTACACAATGTACACATATTGAATAAAACAGAATGTTCAGCTCCCTGGCCATGTTGAGCAAATTATTTAAAAAATTATGTTTTGCAACAAAATTAAGAAGGTAATATCAATGAACCGGATAAAGGCAACCCAATATTTCAAAGTTAACTTACTCACTTACAAGGACTTTGATCTTTGAACTAGAAATCAAACAAATTCTGTAACTTGCTTATCAATTTAAGTTTCAATTTGAACAAAGTTCACTTTGGTGTACTGTGCAGAAACAGAAGGAAACCATCGGAAAAAAATTCACAATAAAACTAGGAAATGATACCTCTCCATATCTTGAAATAGTGATGCCATTCTCTGTGCTCTCTGGATAAAAGTTTCTTGTTTTGTTATCTACAATTACATAGTTACAACTGTGTTAAACTAACAAAGTAGGTTTTAAAAAGCAGTTTATATGCAATAAGGGGAGATTTCGGTAGTTGCATTTACTAATTATCAAGGATTCTCAAAGTATTGTTAAGGCAAGATGCAAATGGGGACTAACACAAAATCACATATACCCAGTAATTAAGAATATCTGAATTCTTTTTTGGAAACATGCATGGAAAATGGCATGTTTCATATCTATTCAATATGCACAAATATGGTGCTCCTGTGGATGTATGGATGTACAGACATATATACTGAAGGACAACAAACAGTAGCAGTCATGAAACATGATGTCTAAGTATCATCGAAAGTTCTAGAAATTTTATTCAAATGTTCAGGAATTGTGCAGTCATATACAATTTCATGACAATTTTCTAGTGTAACTATAAATTATGAATGCAGTTTCTTAATTTGTGTATTGTTTTCATTTAATTAGAGTTGTTCAATTTGTAGAGAATTGTGTAAATAGCAAGTAATAAAATTGAAATGACCTTATCTTTAAGATGTTCTAAAAATCTTCGTCTGTGATTTTGCTGAAAATCCATCACCTGAAGAGATAAAGAAAGGCTATCCCCAGTATTTATTTACAGGAAGACATGTTTTTGTTGCATACATTCCTAACTCCTAACACATACTTTGTGTAATTAAAAAAAATATCCAAATTGCTACTTTTGATTAAGGCAAGCATTTTCATATTGTACCTTGTCCTGATGACGCCCGTGGAGGGCGAAACATGTCGACAATACATTACATGCAGTTTCCTTAAGTGTTGTTGTCAATCATGTTGGTATTTAATTTTTAAATTGACAACCCTGCATACCAGAGGTATCCACCTAAGGAACTCTACCATCACTTAGACGAAATTGGCGTTGGTTCAGCTATAAACCAACCTTTTAAGTGTTAAGTTTAAAAAAGAACCAGACACTATTATATTGTAGTATACAATGGCAACTAAAACGGGACAAAATTACAGGTAAACATGTATACAAATTCACATCACATCGCAGTGGATTCCGAATTTTTCATGTTTTACCTGGCAATAACCCAGACTCTTTAGTTCATTTATTTTCATTATATAATAGTGTGGTGTCATGTACTTTTTTCATTTCAACCAAAAGTTCAGATTATAAACTATCTATTCACAGAAATATATAAAGTTGAGCCAAAGACTTCTTTTCCATCTTTCCTCTACAACAAATATGCAATGTGACTCCAACCTTGTCTGCAGATTTCAGTATTGTAGGATGGAGTCTTCAAGTGTGCTGACTTACGACAAAATCTTGTGTATGTACCTGGTAAATATTCAGGAGTTGTGAATATGATGATAGTGGTAATTTAACCTCTTACTATGCCTACACTAACTTAAGGGGGTAATCTGTAACCTCTTACAATGCCTACACTAATAACTATGGGGTATTTTGTTTATCATAACTACACCTTATGTAAGTAAGCTGCATTCTGAATGTTTAATGTATTTTTTGGCAAATACCCCTTTACCGTGGTATTTGTCCTGGAGTCATCTGTGTGCTTTAATGATAGAGACATTCGGTGTAATTAAACAGATATATCATGAACATTGGGCTATTTGACAAAAATACGAGTCTTGGGTCTAAATTTCCCTTGCCTTTCAGGATCAGGATATTTTACCACCTGGGACTCGTATTTTTGGCAAATACCCCCCTCCTTATCATGATATATCTGTTCATAATTATATTCAGTTAATTACCTGGATAAATTTCTTCATGTCTTTCTTAAACATATCTAATGGATTTGTGAAAAATACTTCAACTTCTGGTTTCATCTTAAATTAAGAAAAAATTAATTATTTGAATCATATTGCTTAAAAGAAGTTGTCAACAATACACCACAAATATAAAATCAAATGAAGACTTAAAAATCAATATAGCACATCAATATTTAAACAAATCAGCATTAATAATGAATGTAATTTGAAAACATAATTCTATCATTCTAAAATATCAAGTACCTTCAAAATTATTTTTTAGTGTACAAATCTAATTTCTTTTACTTTTGTACATATGGGAGATAACTCTGTTTTCTTAATCTGTTGAATATTCAATTTAGTTCACTTCTTTATTATTGACAGTTTGATGCGATTGATGAATTTCAATAAAGTTTACTTTTTGTATGCTTTCATATCAAGGTTATTCTCACTGGCAAAGATTTAATTTTGCAGAAGGAATTTTTTGTTGACAATTTGAAATATGAATTGTATATAGTCTCTGTGCAACTATAAACCACAGTCCATGAAACTGCTATGTTGAAATTTTAAGCTAAACACTGGTCGAAGAAAAACCCATTTTTTTTTTCCAAAAGACATAGTTTAATATTTTTTGTGAGTTATTTGGGAACAAGATATGGTACCAAATAAAAATAACAAAGATAACAAAATATATCATAATACTGATAAACTCAAAAGAGATATTAATGCTGAAAAATATGGTTCCAAGTCAAACATTAAATTTTCACCTTATTAAAAAGGTATTATTCTAATAACTGAAATTACATAATGAAAACACACAAAAATGTTGTTTAAATTAAGAGTTATCTCCCATTTAATGTAAAAATTTAATATGGTGACTACCCAACTTTATTTGGCAAAAAATACTTTCTTTGTTGTAAAATAAGTTTAAGGAGGTTCGCTCCTCATGTTTTGGGATTTTTGTCAGATTTTCGGAATCATCGGGTTTTATCCATTTAAAAGTATTATAATTTTTTGCCCATTGACCCCCTAATTTTTTTCCATAAATTCATTTTATACATCTTCGTGAGCATTCTGTAAAAATTTTATTTGATTCTATTTATTCTGTCACATTCATTCATTGTCAATCCTTGTTAATGTTAATCCTATGAAAAATCAGAGGAGTTCGGTTTCCCGCCAAATTTTCAATCATTTACAACTCAAAAACTAGATCATCAACCTATCAATTTTTTCCACTTAAATTGTTTCTTTTTTGATTTTCTAACATAAAATCATGTTTATTTGAAATCCTTTTTTTTTTCAAATGGGGTAGCGAACACCCTTAATATCCTCTTTCATATGTTTTTTTTTAACCTGGAACTGACATATTGGAGGCAAATTGACCATTTTATAAAACACTGATTGAATACAAGTATTTTCATGTACATGTAGTCATCTTAAATCTTACCTTACTTGAGAGAGGAATTTTATCACAAACACTACCACACATAGAACATCTATCTCTACAAGCTGAAAATAAATTGAAAAACTTATAGATAGTAGGCTTATTGCATGAATATTGGGGAATATTGTCCAAAGTAGAATTTTATATTAAAAACGACTTTGAGAATGCAATACAATAGTAATCTATAAGACTTTGATTATTTGATTAATGGAAGCTTATTGGTAATACTAGAGAATATAGGTTTATTCTTTGATGAATTGCAAATAAAATTAGTTAATGCTCCATGACATTCTCCATCACTTAATTAGCAAATCAAAGTCAATGTATAAGCAACAAAAATGTGGATAATGCAGTACAAACGGTTCATAATTATATAACTATTGGCAGTGAAGAAGTAATGATATCTTACCATTTTCTACACATTTTTCACAATAAACATGGCCACAGTTTGTCAATGAAAATCCAATGCCATCACCTGGTTGGCGGAAACAGATATTACAGTGTAACCAATCAGCCATTCCTAAACTTCATATTATTCTGAAAAATGTCAATTATTTATATTTTTTATGTGTGAACATATTATAGGTATAGTGAAAAACTTTTTGATAATGATTTGAATACAATATTTTAGATGGGTGCAAGAAATGATTTTCATATATTTTCAATAATTTGGTTTGTTTAAGGTGGGTACCAATATCCCAATAATTATTGAAATATCCTATATCCCATGGTCAAAATATTGCACATTCATGTCAGTTTTGTCTCAAACATCAGGTATACCCTATGGTTAAAAAAGCACAAATATCCCATATCCAAATATACCCTAAACAAGCCTAAATAATGGAGGTATTAAATTAAAATCAAGAGGCTCTCAAGAGCATGTATAGATCACCTGGACCATTTTCGACAAATAACATCAATATTGAAGGGTCTCATTTTCCAGTATGTTAATAGACCTTGATGAAACAATGATCCAATGTTAAACTATGTTCCTTGCTGGTTGCAATCTTCGATCTGCTGTGGACTTACCGAACTCATTTTTTAAAGTTGGCTAACAAAAGCCAATTGTGAGGGCTATTCCAGTAAAAATTCCCACCAGGGGGTGGAACGCCACTTATTTTTATACCGCCCACCAAGAGAAAAAAAATTAAATATACAATTAAACTATTATGATACAATTGAAATTTACCCACCACCAACAGAAAAAAAAAATCAATGGTGGACCATCCAAGGACTACTGTGACCATTCCATTTGGCCAAGTAGTTGAAGAGAAGAAGGTCCTTGAATGTGTATTCTAATGTAGTGCTTGTCTTATTTGTTTGCAACAAGGTCTGGTCCCTTGCTATAAAGAAAATTGACAGGTAAATAAGTAAAATTGAAAAAAAAACTTATTTAACCTTTAACTTTAAGGTAGATAGACACTGTTGCGCTGCGCAATGCAACCGCGCATAAGAAAAATAAAGAGTCGGGTACGGGGTAGGTTTGATTTTCGGACCGGAATAGTAATTTGACGGCTTTTCCTTTGTGACGTCATAATTGAATGACAAATGTGAAACGTCATATTTCGTTTACTTTGCCGCGAATTAACTCCCTTTTCCCGAAAATAATTTTACATCCGGAAACTTTGTAAAATATCTTCGTTAAATGCATGGTGACATATTTATATTTTAATTGTAACCAACAAATTACATCATAAACTATCTGTTCACAAAAGTACATCAAATTCTCATGGATAAAAAGTTCATTTCTATTAAGCTAAAATTTGCCTTTCCATATTTTCCTTGTGCATTCTTTGTAAACTTAGGTGAAAAAATGGCTAAAAATGAGCAAACTTTGATCTCAATTCTAGAAAAAACAAGCATGGTGACCCATACATTTTATTACAGATTTTGGGTTAATAGGATTTGTTCTTCAATTGTGCCGACTTACAACAAAATCTCATGGATATGAATATTACTGTCTATCTACCTTAATTATTACTGAAATACAAAGCAGAAAATTTGAAAATGAATTCAAGAAATACATGTAAGCTGAAAATAGAAAAAAAATCAACACCTAAAATTTTTACAGTTAGATTGCATTCGAAAATTCTTTTCAATAATTTGGGAATGATGGGCCACTTAATGGCCCCAAAATTTTTATACTGTAGGCAAATCACTACTGAATAGGGTTCAATGTTAAACTAAGTTCCCCACTGATGGAAATCTAGGTAGGGTAAATTGACCATGAGTCGAACACTTTTTTATCTTTAAGCAACTGTCATTTGAGGAACACAATTTCCACTCAAACAGAGTCATATAATTAGTAAAGTATGGACCCTTATTGATCATTTTCTGTCTTTTGAGAACCCAGGTAATTCGTTTTATCTGATGTCTACAAGGAAATGTAAAATTGTCAAACTTGACATTGAGTCTGACAAAAATGATCGTAACAAAGACACCTTACTTTGGAACAATTTTTTCGCCTTTTATCAAATTTTTACCTGGATTAAAGTAACAAAGTATTGTTTATTGTTCATTTTTGCGCTTAAATTGTTTATTTCTGTTGTCACCAAAAGTACCGTTTATTATTTTCGAAGTAATTTCTGAGGGTACCCAATGTGATTGTGACTCAGACACTATGTCTGACAAAATATATGTATCAATGCAGAAAATTATAGAAACTGTTACCTCATCTTTGAGGAGCTATAGCAGAATTAACTGTCACTACAGACAGGAAACTATTATATTGTCATTATTAGAAAGTTTCAGAGAAATGTTCCGCAATATGGCTTTCACGAAATTGTTCGACTTAGTATCAGTTTACCCAGAGATATATAGATATCTGTTTGTCTCTGGTTTACCCTACAGACTTCTTTGACACATTTTTGAAAGGAGACCATAAAAACACTATTGTGACTAGGTTTGGTTCAAATAAGCAGTATACTTGAAAAACCAGGGTAGACCAACCCTGAAAAGATATGGCATCATTTGCACATTAAGAATGCGAAGAAAAGAGAATGCTTTCCCATCAGGTTCAAGTGTAGGATCAAATAGTGTCCACTGTGAAATATATTACCCATTGCAATTGTTTCCTTTGATAAAGTCAGAGGACAAAATAATGAAACCATAGCTCTTATGGTCCTTGTGCTGATTTTTTTATAGTTGCGGACCATAATTAAAAGGACCTATAGAGTTACGCAAGGACTTATAAGTCCTTGAGTTACAGTTCTGCAGCTAATGTAAGCGTACTTTCTTTCCGGCGTGCAGAATTTCCAGGTATATAAACAACCTATTGTATTTCTACATTGATGTTTATTTCCTCACGGTCAGTGTTCCATTGTGATTGGTCAATTAGATGTTGTGGATATTCTACCTTAGTGCATTTTATCCAAAAGGAAGGAATACACTGCCGGAATGAATCCACTGTTACACTAACATGGCTAATGAAATAATATCTGGAAGGACACTTTTTCACAGGACACTATTTTGGCTTACACAAGTAGCCATTGACATTGCTTGTGCCCAAATTGTGAATTGAGGCACAGGGGGCTTGTTACGAAAAAAATATAGCTTCAACCACTGACTAAAATGTCTAAAAAAAACAAAAGGGTTTTCGTAACAAGCCCCCATGGATGGGGCATGCAATTTGTATAGGCCTAATAATTCCTAATCATATTCAGTCTCAAATTACAGTGTCAATTATGTTACTAGTGGGACTATGAATTGATGATATCGTCTAGGAAAATCTAACGTTGATAGTTATTTTCATTATTGCCGCTTTGTAAACTTTGCACAAAACTTCCAGATAAAATCGAGTACAGATCCGGACAAGTATTCGAATTCCGGCGGATATACTTAGGGGAGGTAATTCATACTTACTAAAAATGTAAACAAACGCAAATGATAGTTGTCAATGATTCAATGAAATGCAAAGATTCCACAAATTTATACCAGCGAAAGCACTGCACGTTTTGAAAGGGTATTGTCTGTATTTTGATTAGGAAAAGATGTCATCATGACACATTCACAGTCACTTGATATAAATTTAAAAAAAAATGACAAGTTACGGTGCAGTTCCTTAAACAAGTGCCTGTGGTTATAAAACGATTTTAAATTGAACAGGTGCCAGTTTCTGCATCGCAGTATTGTGTAATTCCATACTGTCCTTCTCATAAAAAGTATTGTGATACATCTGTAAGTGAAGAGCATGAATCTTCACACAAAATTCACAAGGTCATCTCTGTGGATAATAAAGAACCTCACGCTGTTTCTTTTTCATATATACAGACTTTTAATGTGAAGCACGAGGTCAAATCATATGTGCATGTCCAAAAACCTGTAGCAATTTTTTTTTTTTACAAGACTTGGTGATACAGTTTGTTCTCTGGTTTAGAATTACTAGTATATTTATATAGGTCGAACGTGTGATGTTTGTCAATCTGCGCCCTCCGCAGATCGTGAAGTTTTATACATTCTGCGCCCATAAAGCGCAGACTGCAAGAAATATACCGGTTTGCGTCTGGGCGCAGATTGCATGGAACAGAGCGCAGATTGCATATTTCGGGGCGCAAATTGCATATTCACAGATGCTTATTACATCATACGGAGCACAGGTTATATTCATGGAAAGGTTACGATTTTAATCATATAAATGGTTAGGGTTATATTCAGAGAAAGGGTTAGGGATGTAGTCAGGGAAAAGGTTAGGATTATATTTAATGGAAGGGTTAGGGTTATAGTCAGGGAAAGGGTTAGTGTTAGATTAAGAGAAAGGGTTAGTGTTAGATTAAGGGAAAGGGTTATGGCTATAGTCAGGGAAAGGGTTAGGGTTATAGTCAGGGAAAGGGTTAGGGTGAAATTTAGGAAAAGGGTTAGGGTTATAGTCAGTGAAAGGTTATGGTAATAACCAGGGAAGTACTTAGTATTTAGAGTTAAATCAAGAGAAAAATTAAGCATTATTTCATTCACCCTCTATATAAATCGGCAGACAAGTGATTTATGTGTTATGTAAAATACCAGTAGGTTGAAGCTGCAATTTCAATTTGCACTTCTATACTTGCAATCTACGCCCCTATACTTGCAATCTGCGCCTCAATACTTGCAATCTGCGCCTCAATACTTGCAGTCTGCGACTTTCCATTTGCAATCGGTGCTATAGGGCGCAAACTGCAAAATTGCAAGATGGGAGCGCAGATTGTATAAAACCGTGCAATCTGCGGAGGGCACCGATTGACAAGATTTTCATGTCGTACCTACCTCGTATATTCCCAAAAATGAATTTATGTATTTTACAGTTTGCTGAAGTACGAAATCTTCAATAAATGCAGAAAACCTCACTTGCATTCTTGAATATCAAATCAAAAGTTAGTACTATATTAACTTGCAAATTTGTAGACAAAACAATTTATATAAAAACGTACTGCTGTATCATTCTCCAACATGTCCAACAATCATGCTTTTCACCATTACTACCAAAATCAAAAGCTTTGGGGTTAATTTTTCCATCGCTTGATTTCTTATACTTGCAGTCTTTTAGTATTTTTACTCAATATTTCCAAAATATCCAAAAAAGACATTTTAAACATCGTCTCACCTATTGTTGTGTTTATTTCTTTTGTCATTTAAATTCAAATGAATACCTGACTTGTTTTACCTGGTCAGTAGTCTCGAAATGTTTCCACATCTTTTGTTTATTTCTATACTACATGATGGAAACTGTTATCTGAAATAAAAACATAGAAAGCTGCCACAGCCTGCTAAGCTCACCTCGTTGCATAGCATTGTTAAATATATCTGTAAACAGGAATAGACTATCCTTATCTTGCATGTCTTGCTAACAGATTCATTTATAAGAAAAAGGAATGTCATGAACTGCATTCAAAGCATTCAATACAGCTGTCATCCCAAAATGAATCATGCATACAAATATGGTTGATGTGGGGCATGTCAGTAAGCTGGAATGGACTTTAACAATTTTACCTAACCAAGTCACTCGTGTGTTAAATGTGATCACTGACAGCATCTGTAGCATGCATTGCAGTTGTCATCCCAAAATGCATCATACATACCAATATGGTTGATGTGGGGCATGTCAGTAAGCGGGAATGGACTTTAACCATTCTACCTAACTAAGTCGCTCATGCAAGAAATGTAGGTCACAGACAGCATCCGAAGCATGCATTGCAGTTGTCATCCCAAGATTTATCATACATATACCAATATGGTTCCGGGTAACTAATTATTTTCATGTAGAATTTCAACCAAATGCCCTAGACTTGACGTCATACTGCCATTTCCATATGTTTCGTTGCCACTAATGACAACTGATTTCATGTAGAGGGTGTCCCCATACATTACTGGTTCAATTTTCGGGGTACTATGTCAAGTTAGATTTTTCAGAAAATGGCTCCTTTTGAGCATCACCAAATTTGACAATTATCTCCCTTTGATCTCAAATGATTATACTGTATCAATACTCTACCACAAAATAGCTTTAACTAGTATCTTTCTTTGGTTTCATGTTCTGAATTATATCAATATTGTAAAACAAAAAGCAGAATTTCTGCATATTCTAAGTGAAATCTCTGGGATATGCCCAAACTTGAGGTACTTTTTTTATAGGACTAGTTTCGTGCCCCACGGATCTATTTTTAGAATAATTAGTTACCTTGAACCTATGGGTAATGTTGGGCATGTCAGTAAGCAGGAATAAACTTAAACCATTCTACCTAACCAAGTTGCTCATGCGTAAAATGTAGGTCACAGACAGCATCCGAAACATGCATTGCAAATGTCATCCCAAAATGCATCATACATACCAATATGGTTGTTGTTGGGCATGTCAGTAAGAAGGAATGGACTTTAACCATTCTAACTAACAAAGTCACTCATGTATAAAATGTAGGTCACAGACAGCATCTGAAGCATGCATTACAGTTGTTAACTTGTTATCCCAAAATGCATCATACCTACCAAAATGGGAGATGTGGGGCATGTCAGTAAGCGGGAATAAACTTTAATCATTCTACCTAACCAAGTTGCTTATGCATTAAATGTAGGTCACAGACAGCATCTGAAGCATGCATTGCAGTTGTCATCCCAAAATGCATCATACATACCAATATGGTTGATGTGGGGCATGTCAGTAAGCAGGAATGGACTTAAACCATTCTACCTAACCAAGTCACTCATGCGTAAAATGTAGGTCACAGACAGCATCCGAAGCATGCATTGTAGTTGTCATCAAAAAATGCATCATACATACCAATATAGTTGATGTGGGGCATGTCAGTAAGCAGGAACGGACTTTAACCATTCTACCTAACCAAGTCACTCATGCGTAAATAGAGGTCACAGATAGCATCCAAAGCATGCGCTGCAGTTGTCATCCTAAAATGCATCATACATACCAATATGGTTGATGTGGGGTATGTCAGTTAGCGGGAATGGACTTTAACCATTCTTCGTAACCGGACGCAGACACAAACCTGGAAGCCGACGCTAGGGGTATCACATAAGCCCCCTTCACTTCGTGAGGTTAGCTAAAAAGAGACAATGGATTAAGGTTCATAAAAAAAGTCATAATAATGTTTCTGTATACTTGTGTATATTATAGGTTGACATCAGGTTTTGGTTTAGTTTTAAAAAGACATTTAACAGTTAGTGAAACAGCTACAGCACTGAGGCCATTTTATTTGGCAGTACATCCAGATTTTTTTGGACAATATCCAACTGAAAGGGTAAATTATTTTATAATTTTGCAAACTGATATTATAAACTATAATCACTGATAATATGGTTATGAAAATGGCAAACAAACAAAAAAAACAGATATTTTTATTTTATAAAAAGTTAAACAGACTTTTAACCAAATTAATTAATGACTACAAATGTACAACTAAAACAGGTTTTTAGAAAATTAATGACAGACTAAATTTCAATAAAAGAATAGAGGGCTGTGCATCATACAATTTATAAACTGCATCACAATTTTAATTGCATTTCAATTACTGGTAAAATAAAAAAAATGAATTTTCGAAATTGGTTTTAATTTTTAAGCTCCTTTGACCACAAGAGTGTCAAATCTATTGCCTGCAAAACACAATGAAAGAGCTGCATCAAAATATGACCTATATAGTTGATATGGAAACAAATCCTACACCAACTTTTGCCACAAATGCCTAACTTGCATGGAGTTTTAATGTTATGTAGAGATTATTTTGCTTAAATTTCATAATGATCAGTCCATTATATTTAAAGTTATGCTGTGCACAGACCATGCCGAGAACTGGACAACACCAGCAAATGGACAATTTTGCCCTTCTCTGCTACAATCTCTAAAAAAATTTTGTTGTTAAAGAAAGCAAAATAGTTTGTTGGTAAACCTGTAAACTAAAACATGGATAATTTGTCATCAGCTCTACAGATACATGTTTTGTACTTGTATATATACTAAGAAATGCTGAAACCATGTTGGTTGAAAATTTCAATCAGTAATTAGGCCAAAGCAATTTAATTCTGTGTTTGTTGTCAACATTATTTTTGAAATTAAGGAGGGTATGAGGCAAACATACAAATAACAAAGCAAAAAACAAGACAATAATTTTTGCGTTATTTGAAAATAACACAATTTGATGTGACCAATGTTTATTTAAAGTAAGTTTTAAGAGTTTGACTGAATCTAGTGATGATATTTTTTTTTCAATATTGCTCACTTTTCTCCATTTCAGTCTATGTTTGTCCTTTTAAACATTTTTTTATATACTAGAATATATGCTTGTTTTCTCCTAACTACCATTTTAACTGCAAAAAACAAAAAATATCTCATGTTTGTTTAATTAAATCAAAGCTCTGATGGAGCTGAAACTCGAAAGCCCTGAAAATCTACTCATGGCAAAACTTCATAGTCATCCAAAGAACTGCTGCATATGTCTGCATGTATTAAGTTATTCCGTAATACATGAAAATAATCGGATTGTGTGATTTTGTATGTATGTCGATTTCATTGCTATAAATATGTGCAATACACATATCACAGGTAAACAAATGTTATTTTCATCTTTGACAAATTACTGCGCGGCAGGCTCGTTGATCCGAGACGCAATATAAAAAAAACGATTAATTTGATAAACATGCATATTGTTTTCAATTTAATATAACAACACCATATTTAACTCAAGAAATTGAAGAAATATTACTTAAATACACAATGTATACGATTTTGAAAGAAACTTGCTCACTATATTTTATTGGCAGCACCAAGATCATCTTTTAGAGCTGTTAATAGGCTTGAAGCCTCACATGATTTTTTTCTTGTCATTTTAACAACTCTCGCCTTCCGCGTACGAGTTAAAAATCACATATTTTCAATGTGTGCACTGACGCCAAACATAGAAATAACTTTAGAAAACGAAGACAGCATGTGATTGTTCAGGCTTGTGATAAGATGTTATAACTTAAGTCTTTGGGATAGGCCTTAAGACAATTTTTGAGATATATTTTATTCATATTTAGACAATGTTTGATGCCACAGACTTGAGACACGTGTTATATCTATATAAGCAAAATTGTAGATACTACAGACTTGGGACAGGAATTATCGATATACAAATTTTGATACCACAGGCTTTGGACATTTATTATATTTTAAAGATATAGAAAAAAATATTGATGCCATAGATTTTTGACAAGTAATATCAATAGATTTTTTGATGCCACAGACCTGGAACAGGCACCTTGTGATCAGTGGTGACGCAAAAAAAAAAATAATGATCAAATTGTGAAAGAATGAGTATATTTTTGTTTTATTTACAGAAGGTCAATGAAGAATCTCTTAAAAGGTTACACGAGTACATAACTGACTTACAACGAACTGGTCGAGCCAAACCTGCCGAAATTTACTTTTACATTAAAGATAAACAACAGACAGGTAAAGGACATTTTTCTTAATAAATCATGTCATTTGTCTTGTTATTGTCCATTGTCTATCTGCTTATCGGTCTATTAGTTCCATTGTGTAACCAATTTAGCAAATTGAGTAATTTGTAGGTATGATTAAAATGGCCAACTGGTATAGCTCTTCAGCAACCTTTATGGCAAAATATTTTGTAGAAACTTGCTTTTATCAACTATCAAACAATCAAAGTCTTTTTGGATTGTGAAACAATGCTTTATCAATCTATTATGGCTTGGGGAGGTTTTACCTTGATCTATTAAAGACTCCTAGCTTTATGGTATATGGTGAACTAGGTAGATTTCCAATATCAATTTATTTGAAACCCCGTATGGTAAAATTTTGGATCCGTCTCATAAATGATGAAGGGAATAAAATATCATCTATATTGTACAATATGATGTATGTTTATGTTAATACGTATGGCTATGAGAACAAGTGGTTATCTTATATTAAAGGTATTTTTGCAAACTGTGGTATGCTTAACGTTTGGGAAAACCCACATTTATTCTCGAAGGAATGGATTATTTTGTCCGTAGAACAGAGACTTAAAGATCAGTTTAGACAGGAATGGTCAGCGAATATACATAATTCTCCGAAGGGATTATGTTATAGAATTTTTAA
>MJUU01016220.1:44640-112194 GCA_002080025.1 Modiolus philippinarum | reverse complement strand
GTCGTACTCTAACTAGAGAACGCTTTGAACATTTTTCTTGAAACTTTGCAGGATTGTTGGGTATGACGGAAGAAAGCTCCCTATCGTTTTATTTTGTCGTCGGATTTTTTGTTCCAGAGTTATGGGACTGATTATTTCAAAAAAGCTTGAAATTGCAGTTTTCGTCCACATGTCGTACTGTAACTAGAGAACGCTTTGAACATTTTTCTTGAAACTTTGCAGGATTGTTGGGTATGACGGAAGAAAGCTCCCTATCGTTTTATTTTGTCGTCGGATTTTTCGTTCCAGAGTTATGGGACTTTGATTATTTAAAAAAAGCTTGAAATTGCAGTTTTCGTCCACATGTCGTACTGTAACTAGAGAATGCTTTGAACATTTTTCTTGAAACTTTGCAGGATTGTTGTGATGANGGAAAATGTACCTTTCTCGTTGTTACTACAGAAATAATAATACTTTTAAGTTTAACCAATTGTTCTCAACCGATAATCCAAAAGAAGTAACAAAATTGTGTAAATTTATTCAAGTAATATATGCTAAAGTCTCTCCTCCTGGTTAGATATTACTCATGTATTTCCATATATGTATATATTATTTATATCATGTTTATTTCACTTACCTGTAACTGTATATGTATAGTTTTATGAGAATAAACAATTCATTCATTCAGAAAAAAGGGACTCTGTATTCTTTAGATGATCCCTGAAATAAAGAAGTGTCTTTTCAAAATCATTAAATTGTAAAAATGAAATGAAGCGTTTTGTTAATTGTGTCTTACATTAATTTAAATCTTACTAACCATAAAGTAGATTTGCTTTTGTGTTGAGGTAAAACTTTTCAATGTGAAACCTCCCCTGGCTGGCAGGACGACAGTTTAGAGTTGAACTCTTTCTCCTGACTTATGTATGGTTTTATATTCTGTTGAAGTGAAATATCCAGGTAAATCCTGCAGTTTGATTGGTTACCTTGACAGGGGATATGAGACCGTATCCCCTTGGTAGCAAAATCACAATTTTTAAAGCTTTGAACAGAAACATTAAAGCACTTCTAGCAGAATAAAAAGTTATTCGGGCCTCACAGGGGATACAGGTTCATATTCCCTGTCTGTGCCCTATATCGCTTTCGCCTAACGACNTAACATAAGATGAAATAATTGATACATATCAGAAGTCCCTTGTTATGTTTGTTCATATGGAGTTTTTAATTTCAAGAATCATTTAATCAGTTTGCTTTAAAGTGGGGACGGGTGTATCATGCGCTCTTGGTCCAGCTGTTTATTAAAGCTTTGAACAGAAACATTAAAGCACTTCTAGCAGAATAAAAAGTTATTCGGGCCTCACAGGGGATACAGGTTCATATTCCCTGTCTGTGCCCTATATCGCTTTCGCCTAACGACTCGGGGGATTTAAAACACAGACAGGGAATATGAACCTGTAACCTCTGTGTAGATTCCCGAATGACATATAATATTCATTTTATTTACAGATTTCAGTTATGTAAAAGTAGAATTGCAATCAGAAGACATAAGATCTACAGTATCTACAGTGCTGAAGTCAGTGGCACTCTCTCTGGATTATCTAGACACCATACCAAAACAGCAGTCATCAAGTAGACAAGTAAAATGGGATCCAACATATTATCATTTTACTGGTAAAAAAAACCCTAATGATGAATACTACAAGAAAACCAAACAACATACACTTACGTAAGTAACATACACTTAGTCTGAATCCAACATATTACCACTTTACTGGTAAAACAAACCCTAATGATGAATACTACCAGAAAACCAAACAATATAACACTTACGTAAGTAAGGTGTACTTAGTTAGAAACATGAACTGTAACCATATACATCGGCAAATGAATACAAGAAGCAAAAAAAAGATAAAAAAAAAGAGAAAAATGTAGAATAAAAAATCCAAAAACACAGAAATTCAGATGTAACACAAAGGGAGACAACTTGACAAATCTATATAAACAATTAAACAAAAAATGAATACGAACACTACAAAACTAAAGCATCATGTATCATTTGGTACTCAGTTAGATCTGTTTCATGCATGGAATACATCACAACGCCAATGAAAATTCACTGTGTACTTCAGTAACAAACTCTACTCAAACATTTTATTCTCATTTGCGACATAGTAACATTGCAATGATATTTCTAATCAGTGACAACCATATAACATCTGTAGTGACAATTGTAACAGTGTTTTGAACATGTTATTCTGCATAATGTGATATTAAAACAGATTTCATATACTTTTACTATTAAATTTACAGAGTTACTTGGCCAATATAGTTCTTTTAAAATATATCTAACACTTTTATTTTCAGCAGAATTAAATGGGACTTGTCTTATTCTTTTGTATATAAGTTTGACATAATTTTGTGTACACTTTGTTTAAATGTTCTCCCATTAGACTTACTTATGTCAGTATCCTACAGTCATATGAGTTCTTAGCACAGCTATTTCATTCTCAAGTGAAAAATGGCAATAGTTTTTAGTTTACAACAAATAAGGATGTTCACTGGTTAATTTACAGGATTTCAAGTACTTGTTATTTATGTTTGTGAAATTTGAAAAGACATACAGTAATTTAAGTGAATAATGTTGATAGTTTACTGTTGTTTTTGAGATACAAACAATTTTACTAATAAATAAATTAGACTGGGAAATAAACTTTAAGAATTTTAATGCAGGAAAATGAAAAGGATTTCATGAAGATTTATCAGTATGCACTTTAGTATGTATGAAAAAAATTGGAGGACACTATGAACAAATTTTAATGGTTTGAAATTTAGATGTTACAAGCCAGGGCAAATTTGAAAATCCAATCGAATATCAATTTGTCAGTTTATCATTCTAAAGTAGAACACTTCAAGGCTCTTCATGGCCACCATTTTGAAAGTATAAAAACATTACTGCAAAATGATTAAAATGCTAAGATTTTTAATTCAAGGTCATGGTTACAGAAGAATGGTGGCAAAGCAAGGAGAAAGATTGAATCTAGTCGTATCATACAAGAGGAGATAGACAAGATCAACAAACAATTGAAGGATTGTATTGGTGTTAAAGATATACAATGGGCCAGTGACTGGAGTATCAATCATTATATGGGATGTCTTAGGTCATTTTCTAGGTTATGTACCAATCACCCAAGTCAAGTACGGAAATTTTTGCAAGGTATGAATCTAAAATAAATTTTTATTACTCAATTATTTTTAGGTCTTTAAATGATTTCTGTATGTCAGTCTTGGTCTTTTGTGGCATAATATGTTAGCTATACAACATTTTTGTTTCCTTGATTTTTTGTGGTGACATTCAATGAATACAAAAAAGCTTATTAAATGAAATAAAGGGCTACGCCAAGTACAGCATGATACGACCACTGAAATTTAAACAAGCGTAATATTAAGTGAATATTAAGTGAATGTAAACACAGTAACTAGATGGACACTATAGTTAGATCGACACAGTAATTAGCTGGACACAACTAGGGAACATAAAAAATTAGCCCTTTTGATCCCTAAAAGCACTGAATCTATAAGAGTAATGTTAAATCTATTGACATAGTACTGATAGCTTATATCAAGAGGAATCCAATAAAAAATTTAAAATTTGATATCCAATGAGAAATAAAGATTTTACATATTTCGGAAAATTGCAACTTTAGCCCCTTTGACTCATTTAAAGCTCAGAAACCATAAGAGCTACAAAAAATCTGTTGCATATCACTGAAAGCTTACAACAAGAGGAATCCAAAGAAAAAATCCCATCAAAATCAGATCAAAAATAAAGATTTTACATATCTTCAAAAATTGCAATTTCTGCCCCTTTGAACTCTGATATACAATGTAGCTGAGAGACAGTAAGAGGTACTCAAAATCTGTTGACATACTATTGATAGTTTATTTACAACTAGAGGAAGCTTATTTGGCATAGAAGCTTACCTACCACCAGAGATGTATGCATTGACAATATCGAAACATGACCCTCAAATATTGTATAAAGGACTATTTTATCACTTTCTCTACCAACAATTACATGTATATACATAGCACAAATTTAAGGGAGTACGAGTGTCAGAAATTTTGTAATTAGAATTAAAATTCTGACATTTTGTTTTGAAGAGCATTACTAACGGAACAACTAGAGCAAAAAATTTTGAAAATCCATGTAGGAATTTTTAAGATATAAGAGGTCAAAATTTTGGCGGGAAACAGATCTCTATAGAGTTTTCCTTCAATTTGCATAAGATGTTTATAGGCCTTTAAATATATGAAATTATAATTTGAAGTTGATTAAATTTTATACACAGTCTATTTTATGTATTTTAAAGTGACTTATGACCAAGATAATGTGATCCATGTGCAAAAAAAATTAGCACTGTTTGAATGGATAAAACCTGAGGATATAAAATGCTTCTGAAATCTGAGGCTCATAGTCCCTTAAAGCATTTTGTTTTTTCATGAATCCATATATACATGTCTTGCTGATGTTTTGAAATGTTTATTCTGTAAAGTTGTATATCCTACCTTGAGTGAGAGTGAGAGTTGGTGTCATTGATTTACTGTTAATTGAGGGTAGGAATGGGTGTAAAATTATTACAGTTAACAGTAAAAAATTATGTCATATGACATTAATGGTAAAATTTATGCCCTCACGATAAATTTTTATCTAAATCACAATAAAGCTACAAAATTCAAGTAGTTCCCCGAATCACACTAATATATTATTGACAATTAACGATAAAATTTTGACTCATTTGACGTTAACGATAGCTTGAAATAGGCGTTTGACGGTTAATGATAAAGGGCATTCATACCCTCTTAATTGTTGTCACATGAGACTCAATACATGTGTATTTTAATATTTAAACAGTTTCAGTACACAAGAGTTAAATTTTTGACAAAAATGAATCATTTTAATTTTAATGCCCAATATAATACTTGTGGACCATGTACATGTATATTCTATATTAGATCAGTAACTGCCTACATACCTTAAAATTATTTTTGTTTATTGTATTATTACAGGCAGAAGTTTAGTGTTCAGTAATAAAACCGGTGTCAGTTTACACGGGGAGGTTGTCCTGAGTAGTGAGGATGTTACAACAGATTGGATGACTGTAAGTCTATGTTGTGACTTGTATCTCTTCCATAAATGGTTGTTCAAAGTAGAAGATTTATGCATTGGATATATTGTCCTATGGGTAAAAATTTCCAAGCAGAAGTGTCGATTTTTGTAATACAACAATTGTAACCATGACTGAAGGTAAAAAAAATACCTGATGTTGTAATGAATATCTCACTTTAATGTTGACAACTCTGCTCATACAGTATAGATTTTAAGATATTCTATCCATATAAGGCAGAAATACTGTGAATATTGTTCCAGTTTTCATGGATTTTATGGTTTGGTTAAACCACGAAATTAAATTCCCAACAAAATGCATTTTTATGCCCCAAGATCGAGGATCGGGGGCATATTGTTTTTGTCCTGTCTGTCTGTCTGTGCATCTGAAACTTTAACCTTGGCTACAACTTTTGAATTATATAAGGTAGACTTTTGATACTTGCCATGTTTATAGGTCTAGTCAAGAGGAACATAACTATGCAAAAAAATTAGGGTCAGGTCAAAGGTCAAGGTCACAGAGGTTAAAAAGGGGTGAATTCGGCTGTTTTCACATATTTGACTGTAGAATCCTTATTATTTATCGTACTGAGACAGAGTTTGTGTTATGTTATTGCTAATAAAATTGCGCAACTGGTGGATGTCAACTGATTGAGGTAGCATTTACCGTTTTCTAGAAACAAGAGGCCCAAAGGGGGACAAATGGGAAAAAATGAATTTTTCAATTTTTTGTCAGATCTTGATGCAGTATTTTTCTGTAAGTTTCTTAAAGCATGTTTAAACAGATACTTTTTACAATTAAAACCATTTCAATAAACAAGAGGCCCAAAGGGGCTTCATCTATTTTAGAATAAAGGGGTTAAATTGTGTGTTTTTATGGTAATAAACAACTTTTGAACTATGTAAGATAGACTTTTAAATACTTGGCAAGTGTATAGGTCAAGAGGAACATAAATATGCAATAAAATAGGGTCAAAGGTCAAGGTCATAGGGATCAAAAGGGGTAAAATTGGGTATTTTCATATATTTTACTGTAGAATCTGGGGCATATGTAGTGTTTCACAAACACATCTTGTTTAATTGCATGAAATTTGAAACCATGAATTTAAGTACCCACAAGTGGTGATATTCATTAAAACCAAGAAAATTTATGTCCACTATTAAAAGTATTTACATAGTAGGTATTTGGATTCGATCAGGATATCTTTCATTGATGTAAGAAATTCTATGTCTGTTTTTCTAATTTTTCCGCACTCAACTCTTAAAAAGGTGACTTTTTACAATCATGAAAGATATTCCCATCTTCAATATGATCACATGCGAGAACCTATTATTATTTTCAACTGAAGTAAAAAGAGATGGAACAACAGTTGATGTTACAACAACATGAATTTTACAGATATCAACATAAATCAGTACTCACTCTGAATAACAAGCTGCTTATAGCCTTAAAAGATGTTACAGCATTTTAATAGATTTTATAAATTCAAAACATAAACTTTATCTTTGAATTGTTGCTACAATATTGTGTGCCAAATTTATAAGACATCTTTATTTTTTATGTGTACCAACACTGCTAGTGCTTTATTTCTGTTTTATTCTCACCCTATGTATTTCTATGTTATCACATATTTACCGGTATATGTAAATAATGTAACACTTTTTTGCATATGTAATAACTGGATGAATATCTGATTGATATCTATGTCTCCAGGGCAGATAACTGTTATCTGCCTATTTCGATGACGTCATTTAGCAACATAAACAAAATGTGGCTGCAGCCGAAGTTTGTTCTTGGTTCAGAAGTGTTTCTGAAATTGAAATGGAAAATCCAAAAGGGAAAACAAATTATGACTTTGAAACTTCAGACTGAAGGAGAACTCTGTTAACTTGATTTCTTGAAGTAAAGATACAGTATTGACACAAGCTGCAGTTTTATTTTATAATTGTTAGCAAGATACTGTTAGAACAAAAAATGCAGATTTTGGACCCAACTCAATCCGATCAATTCAAGCCTCTCACAACAGGTACATGTGACAACATGCCAAAAGTATTAAAACAGTTGAAATTTACCTGTGCATTTATTTCAGAAACACTTCTAACTGAGATCTAACCTCGGTGGTATAAAGCAGTTGTCTGATGATGAATTCACAAATATCGATTTCAACGGGATTATCTTGTATGTTCACCGGCAGATCCAGCTTTCAAGTCGTATTCTTTCTTTTCTTTCTTTTTTTTTTGTAAATTTTGCCTGAAATTTTTATAAACAAAATTAATATATTATTGTTTTTTTTTTTGATAACTTGCATCGTTCCTCTGTTAAATATGTGATAAACAAATTATTATACATCTGTTCTGATATCTTCCCTGATGTAAGTCCTCTACCAATATCTGCCCTCCGCTGCCACATTGGGCAGATATCATGTCTCGGACTGATATCAGGACAAATATTGGAATAGACTTGTAATAATTTATACTTATCTAAATTTTTATTTATCGTGTAGCTATTATCGTCAGTACCTGCCTATGATGCTGTTTTAGACAGACTGCCACATATGGAAAAGAGATTGTCAGAATTATTAGGGAACATTAAAATTAAAAGAAGAAAAAAGCGGGAAATTATGATGGCAGAAGAGTATGAATTAGTGTTGAATAAAATTTTGAATTCATTACGTCGCTGTCAAGATGATGTTGTAAGATACCTGCATGGCGAAGACTTATCTCACCTGGAACTTGTTGTAGAGGAGTATGTTATATTATTTTGTCTGTTTTCAATTTTAGATGTATAAATGCATGATTTTGCTTTCTCTATTTAGCAAACCAGTTTTTCACCAAGATAAGTTACTTCCCTTGATGAAATACATAACTTTAGAATCAGATATGGAAATATCAAAATTATGAAACAACCCAAAAAAGTGATGAACACATTGCCATTTTACCATGGGCAATTATTTTATGCTAAAAATTTAACCAGAGTGACAACTTAAGTTTATAGTGAGGCATACAGGATTAGCAGATATATTCACAACTTCCAAGAATTTTTATGCCAATTGGAAAAATTTGAAACTTTTTAGATAAATTGTACCTGTGTGTTGCTGTTATTTACATACATTTTGAAGCAAAAGCCTTTTGTAATGTATTAGAAGTCCTGTGTAAATCATTTTATGTTGCTTGTTATGCCCCCGCGACAAAAAGTCGGGGGGCATATTGTTTCACCCTTGTCCGTCCGTTCGTTCGTTCCTCCGTCCGTCCGTCCGTACGAATGAAAAACACAACTATTCATGTTTTTTTAGAAAGTTTGCAAACAAATTCCAACTACTTCAAAGGAATCTAACTTTCAATAAGTAGATGTGCACACACATATCTTTTGGAATATTCAAAATTGCCGCCGTTGCCATGGAAACTGAAAAAAGGCGGGAAAATTCAAAGTGCTTCAGATTTGTTGAAACTTTACAAGAAGGATGCTTAGCACCCATAGAAATGATTTTTGGTCTCAGAATTTTCAAAATGGCTGCCGTTGCTATGGAAACTGGAAAAAGGCGGGAAAATTCAAAGTGCCTCAACTACCCTAAGGTCTTTCTGGTTATTTTTTCATCATCAGCTGCCTGGGTTAAAGCATCCTTTGTCTGTGGTTTGTTTTAACTTTATCTGCACTGTAGAGCCACAGATCGTTGAATCAATCATTATTTATCACATTAAAGGTATTTTGTATTATTTTTAAGCCAAATAGCCTCACAGATGATTTTCAAAGATTTTTTTTACACCAAAATATTTAAGTGTAATGTAACAGTGATGGTGTGATAAAGATGGAAAATTGGTATACACTTTGCATATACATGTAACTTAACAGTATTTACAGACTTTCATTTGCGTGACCTTGAAAGAACTTCAACTTTATATTGACATATACAATTGTACATATACAAATACACAAGTTTTGTGATCTTCATATGAAAATAACCGCATATTGAATGTAATTATACGTCTATTACAGGGATTCTGCACCATTAACTTTGTCAGCGACAGGAAAATTCTTAGTGCCTTCCTCAATGCCTGGTGTACTTTTGATAAAGTTTATATCAGAACATAAAGAGAAAGCCTACATGATATTACAGGACATGGCTTTGTAAGTAATAAATTCTGTAAACCAACTTATTTTCGCGCATACTTTATTTCGCGTTTTGTCCCTTCCAGTGATGTTCGCGGAGATTAATTTTCACGCTTTTCTGTCTCTGTCAATGTATTGGTTTAAGGATAAGGACTATCCGCAAAGATTTATTTTCGCAATATTTTCACTCACACGAAAGTTGCAAAAATAAATTGATCACGAAAATAAGTTGGTGTACAGTAAGTCATAGTTTTTGTGCCAGTGTGGCTAAAATTAATGTAAGAGGGAACTTACTGTAAATGTATTAATTTTCGCAGTGTACTAATTTTTCGCTATTTTCACGGTTGTCCCTGGAACGCGAAAAATAGGACCCGTAAAAAATAAGTTTTTGTGTAGAAAAAGCCTTTTCAACATTGAAAACCGTGAAAATTAATTCCTGCAAATATGTCGATCTTTCATAGACTGCGAAAATAGGCATCCACGAAAATTAATACATTTACAGTATATGGTACCAGAAAAAGTTTAAGTTACAAAGCAGGAAATATTTGATGTCACAGATATGAGGAGAAAATACATTTAACACAGAAATGTCAAAATTATTTAATGAAATGCAACAAGATTTTAAAGTTAATGTTTAATTGTACATTATTATTTATTATTATTAAGTGAAAACTGTCTTAACTCAACATGATGCAAAGTCCCAACTAAACTAAACTTTTGTCTTCAAAATAAGCTGCAGGGTACATGATTAAAACTTATTTTATTATTCAATAAATATTAAACAATGGGACTGGACTTGGTATTGCCTTCTCCATCATATACAATATACACATACTGAACATGAATTAAATAACCAGTGCAAAACAGAATATTATGTGTTCAAACATAACAAAATTTTCCAGTCCCAAAGAGGTTATGGTTAGACATGTTTCACTTTAAAATAGTCAGATGTTGACAATATGTTACCTTCAGTTCCATGAAACCAGACTCTTTTTAATTTTTACAGACAGATGCAGATGGAAGGAATGGTAAAAGAAAGATGTATCAATTATTTCCAGTTGTTGTCATTCAAAAAAGAGGACAATATTTCACCTGATAAAATGACTCAGTGTTGTGAAAGATTACTCAACGATAAAATTTATCTTGAATCAGGACTCCATTTATCAAAATTACGAATAGCTCATTATTATACTGTAATGCAAGATGGAGAAATGTATATACCATGGGACTGGAAAAGTGATATATCATAAAACTGTCTTTAGAGACCACTAAAACTGTATGAGACCACCAAAAACCTCTCTTTAGAGGCGACCTAAAGCCTGTTGTCCAAGACCAACAAAAAAATGTCCAGTAGACCTCACTTTGAAATATATGGTAAAGGATGGTCTCTTAAGACATTTCCCTTTGTAATGAGGAATTGTGTTCAACTAATGTGGAATACTTTAAAATGATTGTGGTGTTTATTTTCTTCTACAATGAATTTTTAATGTAATTTTTCTAGTTTGATAGGGCATATTCATTTTTATATTAAAAATCAAACATCAGTATGATAAAACTAGTCACAGGCAAATTCACATTAATATTTGTCCTGAAAGTTGGCAAACAGTTTGAAAATACTTATTAATAATTAGTATTGTTTTATTTTATGTGTACAGGTAGTTAGTAATGACTTGTTGAAAGTTTGTTAGTTGAGTAGAAGTACATCCAACTGAACATGTGCAGCATGGGCATTCTGTGTCCTTTCTAGTCTTGGAAATTGTAATGCTGTTGCAATTTATGTTAAATAGCATTTGGAAGTGATCAATTAGAACATGGACCTCATTTTGACAGTGGAACTTATGGAATATAGTCTGGTTTTTGCCTTTTATATACATGTTGGTGGCCAGGAAAAGAGGTCCATTTTTCAAATTTTAATTTTTTCAGTCATATAAAACATACTTTGATGAACAGAACATAGTATTTTATGTTTAAAAATTTAACATATCAACAGAAGGCCATGTTAACTTTTTATAACACAGTTTTACTTATTGTTCATAACTTTTTAAAATCATTTTGACTGAATTTTAAGCCATTCTCTTTTTATGGAAAGTGCTGTTAAATTATAGAAGGATTGTACAATATCAAAATGAAATTGTTATTGTTGTCCTGAGATTATAAAGTGTGATATAATTTGTTTTACATACCATATATCAGGTAATCATTGTAAGGTTTTAATTTTCACTGAATTTCTGAGGTATATTCAAGTACAAATATAAAAGCTCACCAACTTAAAGTCCAAATGTATCTCTTTACAGAATTTTCTATAGACTATTTCATGATAACTGCGTTCCTAATTTATAGTGAAAATAAAAACAGCTCCTGCAAAAACAAGAGATGTTGCCGAATGGCAGCCAAATATTGAAACCTGGATCAATATGGTAAGTGCAAATTAAAATTGGTGTGAACACAATACAGATGTGGACACAGTAAAAGTGTGGATGTACACAATGATATAATCTTCAAGAAACAACTTTTCACAAGGATTCCAATGAAAATACTGTCTAAATCAGACAAATGTGAAATTTACCCCTTTTTTAGCCTATTTGACATTTTACAAAAAAATCATAAGATTTGAGAAATTTCATTACAACACCATAAAAAAAACTTTTAAAGAGGTTTACAATGAAAAAAGTGTGTCTCTCCAACAGTTTGACTTCACAATATCTATGCTTAAAATTTTTTCTTGAAAAAAAAATCATAATTGCAGGAGAAATCAATGAAAGTCAAAGTTGAATTATCTCCTCTTCCTGATTTCAAACAATAATCAAATTCCTTCATGCACATCTACATATAGTGTTCTTCCTTTTTGTAAAGTTTCATCAAAATCCTTCGAGTGGTTTAAGAAGAGTTGCGCTTACGAGGTTACCCATACATAGGGAATCAACGAAAAGTCAAAGTCGATTTATCTCCCCTTCCTGATTTTCAAACAATAATCATATTCCTTCATGCATATTTGCATATAGTATTCTTCCTTTGTGTAAAGTTTCATCAAAACCCTTCAAGGGTTTTAAGAGGAGTTGCGCTTACGAGGTAACTCATACATAGGGAATCAACAAAAAGTCTAAGTCGAATTATCTCCCCTTTCTGGTTTTGGACAATAATTATATTCCTTCATGCACATCTACATATAGTGGTCTTCCTTTGTGTAAAGTTTCATCAAAATCCTTCAAGTGGTTTAAGAGGAGTTGCACTTACAAGGTAACCCATACATAGGGAATCAACGAAAAGTCAAAGTCAAATTATCTCCCCTTCCTGGTTTTGGACAATAATCATATTCCTTCATGCACATTTCCATATAGTGTCCTTCCTTTGTGTAAAGTTTCATCAAAATACTTCAGGTTGTTAAGAGGAGTTGCGCTTACGAAGTAACCCATACCTAGAGAATCAACAAAAGTTAAAGTTGAATTATCTCCCCTTAAAGTCAGTCGAATTATCTCCCCTTCCTGGTTTTGGACAATAATCATATTCCATCATGCACATCTCCATATAGTGTCCTTCCTTTGTGTAAAGTTTCATCAAAATCCTTCAGATGGTTTAAGAGGAGTTGCACTTACGAGGTAACCCATACATAGGGAATCAACGAAAAGTCAAAGTCAAATTATCTCCCCTTCCTGGTTTCGGACAATAATTATATTCCTTCATGCACATCTCCATATAGTGTCCTTCCTTTGTGTAAAGTATCATCAAAATTCTTCAAGTGGTTTAAGAGGAGTTGCGCTTACCAGAAGTGTGGACAGACAGACAGATGGACGGACAGACAGACAGACAGGGTGATTCTTATATACCCCCCCAAACTTTGTTTGCAGGGGGTATAATTATGTCAAAAGTCAATTAATCAAGATGTCTTATATATTATGACGTTGCATTTTACCCACTCAAAGGCATATGAGTGCATGTGCAAAAATTTAAGACCGCAGTTATCGTGAAAAGGGTCTATTGGGGAATTGAAATAAATGAATCTCTTGAGAGAATAAATCATTAGAATTTACAATTGTAAACATTACCTGCTGTATGGTATTAACTGTATTAGCTATTTAGAGCAATTTGTGAATTGTTATGACTGATTGTTTTTTTTGAAGTGATTGAATAGTAGTTACTCAAGATCTACATTTAGTAAATATTTATTGAATACATTGTATGCATTTTGAAATTTTGAAATTTACATTTTTTGTATTTGTGAAGTGATTTTTTAAATACATGTGTACAATATTTTCCCTAACAAGTGCCCCTTACCCAAAATCCTCTGAAAAAAAAAATAGAACAATTACCCCATTTTGCCAAATTTGTGTATATTTCACCTGTATTTTTTACATCACCATGTTATAATAATAAAATTTTTAACAAAAGATGTAAAAAAATAATGTGCATCAAATACATATTACCAGTAATTATCCTAATTATTACCACCTTCTTGATTTTTAAAGCACACTGGGGACTTAGTAGGGAAAATATAGATATTTGAAAGTTACTCAAAATCAATTTTTACATACCTTGTTGATTGTTGAAGACATTGTTGAATTGAATTGCAAGATGCATTTTTCATACTTGAAAATAAAATTTATATGATTTGTTTTGAATTTAATTTAATCCTTAAATTCAGCATGCCTTTATTCCCTCACAGCTGCCATTTGTTTTAAACCTAAGTGCCACCTATGTACCTACATATACAAGTCAATAGACCATGTATGCTCTTATTTAAAACAAAGAAAAAAAACTGAATATAAAAAAGTAAACAAAATCAACTAGAGCCGTCACTGCATTGCAGCTGTTATACCCCCTGCTCATTGAACCCAGAATCAATGAGGTAAGTGCAAATTTTATTGTTTGGACACAATACATTTTGTACAAGCATGGACATAATGATATACCTCTTCCTCTTTTCCAGAAAATATCCAAAGTTGAATTATCTCCCTTTCAAAATTTTGAGCAGCAACCGTATCTCCAGGTAGGTAACTTTTATTTTGTACTATTTCATCAAAATCCAAGCACTTGTTTCAGGAGGATATGTGCTGTCAAAGTTCCCCCCTTTTCCAGAAAATATTCAAGTTTGAATTAACTCCTCTTAAAAATCTTGAGCACTAACTTCATTGTGTCGCTTGCTGTAAGCAGAGTCGATACATAGGGATTACTATCTGTAGTCTAAGGTCATCGTCCTGCTCCATCTGTCGGTTTTCGAATCAAAACTACAAGTCCAATTCCAACCAAACATTCAGGATATTTTGTTCATTTGGTGTAGTTGTACACCTGATACCTAGAATTTTGATTTTACAGATTTTAGAGGTTCACAAAGCCAAAATCTCTCATTTGTGTGTATGTCGGTTTTGAATCCACAACTCCTTCAAAACTGCTAGTCCAATTTCCACCAAACTTTCAGAATATGTTGTTCACATGGTGTAGATGTGCACCTGATACTTAGAATTTTGATTTTACAGATTTTAGAGGTTCCCAGAGCCAAAATTGCTCATTTGTGAGTCTGTCGTTTTTTGAATCCTCCACTCCTTCAAAACTGCTAGTCCAATTCCAACCAAACTTTCAGAATATGTTGTTCACATGGTGTAGATATGCACCTGATACTTATAATTTTCATTAAACAGATTTTAGAGTTTCACAGAGATGCACCTGATACTTATAATTTTCATTAAACAGATTTTAGAGTTTCACAGAGCCAAAATTGCTCTTTTGTTATTCAGGTTTGTTAATCCTCAACTCCATCAAAACTATAAGTCAGATTCCAACCAAACTTGCAGGATATGATGTTTATCTGGTGTAGATATGCACCTGATACTTACAATTTAAGTTTTAACAAATTTTAGAGGTTCATGGAGCCAAAATTTCTCATTTGTTATTATATCCCCGCAAACAAGGTTTGGGGGTATATAGGAATCACCCTGTCTGTCTGTCGGACTGTCCACACTTTTTGTAAGCGCAACTTTTCATAAACCACTAAAAGGATTTTGATAAAACTTAATACAAAGGAAGGACACTATATGGAGATGTGCATGAAGGAATATAATTTTTGTCCAAAACCAGGAAGGGGAGATAATTTGACTTTGACGTTTCCTTGTTTCCCTATGTATGTATTACTTGGTAAGCGCAACTCCTCTTAAACACATTTGAAGGATTTTAATGAAACTTAATTTAAAGGAAGGACACTATATGGAGATGTGCATGAAAGAATATAATTATTGTCCGGAGCCAGGAAAGGGAGATAATTTGAGTTTGACACTAAGTTGATTCCCTATGTATGGATTACCTTTTAAGCGCAACTCCTCTTAAACTACAAAAAAGATTTTGATGAAACGCTACGCAATGCAAGGACATTATATGGGGATGTGCATGAAAGAATATAATTATTGTCTGAAACCAGGAAGGGGAGATAATTTGACTGACTGTTGATTTGGTATTTTGACGGAATATTTATTGGAACCCCTGTGAAAAGTCATTTCTTGAAGATCATTCTATCATTGAACCCATAATCTTATTGCGTCCACACTTTTACTGTGTCCACACCTGTATTGCATCCACACCCTTCTTAATTTGCACTTACCATATTGATACAGGGTTCAATAAGCGGGGGGTATATCTGTCTGCCATTTGGCGACAGCTCTTGTTCTGGTTTGTTAATCCTCAACTCCATCACAACTATAAGTCAGATTCCAGCCAAACCTACAAGATTTGTTGTTAACCTGGTGTAGTTGTGCACCTGATACTTACAATTTGGGTTTAACAGATTTTAGAGGTTCACAGAGCCAAAATTGCTCATTTGTTAATCTGGATTGTTAATCCGCAACTCAGTCAGATTCCAACAAAACTCGCAGGATATGTTGTTACCTGATCTTGTGCATCTGATACATAATATTTTGATTTAACAGATTTTAGAGGTTCACTGAGCCAAAATATCTCATTTATTAATTTAGTTTGTTAATGTGGGGACTCCTTCAAAACTAAAAGTCATATTCCAACCAACCTTTCAGAATATGTTGATCACTTGATGATATTGTGCACCTGATACTTAAAATTTTGATTTTATAGATTTTAAAGGTTCACTGGGCCAAAAATGGCTCTTCTGTAGTGCAGGTGACACACATGCCCCATAGAAAGCCCATTAATTTTTACTTTATACACATCTTCAGGTGGAATACTACAACACATTGAATCAAAATCAAAGCAGCCGTGTAGGACTAGTGCTGAAAATATACATGGACCAACAGACAGACCTCTCGATTCTTATACACCCAGAACTTAATTTGCAAGTGGTATAAAGAACCATGGAATTGAGGTCTGTGCTGATAAACAGATACCAAAATACCAAACTGTCAACAATTAACCAATGTGGCAATCTAATTCATAAAATTTCCTCTGAAATCACCTTGAAGGTTAAACTATGTTGCAAATTGTTCAAAGTCACTCAAACATATAATTCACGATAAGGACTCTGGACAAATGGCTGTCTGCCATATGCCCCTAAATCATATCAATACAAAAATGTATTGGATCCAGATATTGTATTTCATGAGAAATTGACTTGAATGTGAAATGAAGTCAAGGAGTTAATGAACCATGAAAACAAGATCAAGTTAATCTGAAACATTTGATACGGGAAATTTCATAACATAAGGTATCTGTGGACCAAAGATGATCAGTGCCAGTATTATAATTTGAAAGTTATTTGGGTGTAAGAAAAAGTGGATGTATCTGGTGCTGGAAAGTAATTCCCATGTCTCACTTCAAGGAACCATCCTTTCAGATAAGATCAATATTAACATGCATAACAATATATTTTTATTCTATGTGAATGCAGAATAACATATAATTAAATGCTGTTTTAAGTGTAACATGACTTGTATAAGGAAATATAAAAGACACTTGAGTTATATTGTTCATCTTGGACTCCTAAATCTTGTCCTTGGATGTGAAATCCTTCCCTTTAAATATCTGTGATTTTCTTGTCTTGCACCTTTCAAAAGTACTGGTTTCCTGCCTTTCTGAGGTCAAACCATTATCGTACTTAGTAGCTTTCACATATAGGCTGGACAATGAATATTGTTACCTTAAGGACTTCAAAAAAAGTGATGTGTGAAGTCCCAAATATTACATTATGTATTTTTTTGAGTATTTTTATTACAGTAAGTAAATACACATGTTTTAACATAATAAACTGTTGACACAGAGTATGTCTCACCTTACCCATGCATCACATGAATCTGCACATTGATCTTCATATAAACATAAAACGCCACTGAAACTGATCTCAATCACAATAATGCACCTGCATACCAAATATCAATGGGCTACTATGAGTGGTCGATGTTAAACGGACCCAAGGTAAAAACTTAATTGATAAACAGTGCAAAATTTATAATCAGTGGAGCATGACTGCGGGGGCATAGACATAGAATGCCACTGAAACTGATCTGTACTGATGCTTATGTAACTGCATACCAAATATCAATAAGCAACTTTGAGTGGTTGATGCTAAACAGAGTAAAGAAAAAACTTAAACATTGATAAACAGTGCAAAATTTCAAAGTCATTGGAACATGACTGCAGGGGCATAGACATAAAACACCACTGAGACTGGTATGTACTGATGCTAATGCAACTGCATGCCAAATATCAATAGGCTAGCACAGGTGGTTGATGTCAAACAGACCAAAGAAAAAAACTTAAACAATTGTGGACGCCGCCACCGCCCGAATCACCATACCTAAGTCTTGCTTTTTTTCTACTATCGTGGAAGGCTCGACAAAAGTAAGAATTTATAAATGCTATCATAGTTGGTTTCTACTGTACATTAATGCAACGAAATGGTAACGTATTTAATATTCAAACATCATACATTAAGGATGGTCACTCCTCAAGTTTATTATATCAAGGATTTACAATTATTATTTTTGTTTGCCAGAATATGGATCATACATCATTTTAAGCAAAAAATATTGATAGGTCAGTGTGGTCGTTTTTGAGATTTAAATATCTGAAATTTTGGCGGGAAACCAAACTTCTCTATACTTTTCATTCACTTTGCATTAAGGTAATCGACCTTGGAAATGCGATGAAGGAATATCAAGAATTTCATCAATTTTTTTCAGAAAGTCTATTGAAAATGAATATTATCATATTTTGAAAAGAAAAGTGGGAGTCAGTGTGCAAAATTTTCTAATGCATCATAATGGATAAAATAAGAGAATTCCGAAAGTCAGAGACAGTTTCAAAAACCTGAGGAGTGACCATCCTTAATATTCAAACATCATACATTAATGAACATGGAAATTCTTAAAGACTTGCCTTTGTCCCCATACAGTTGTATGAAAGTGATCCAGAAAATTAACCATAAATTATTAACATGAATACAATGTCACAAAGTGCTTTTTAAAAATGAAACAGTGACATAATTGCTTATATTCATTATAAAACTACAAAAAATGTAAATTGTAAAATCATGCATTCTACAAACAGATTCAACAGTTATATTTTGACAGTACAAACATCAAATGTAATTTTGTGAAATAACCATTGTAATCTAACACTTTGTTTAGGGTTGTTCCAAAAATAAATGTGTAGGGGCCATAAAGCACTTTACTAAAAATTTGATGGGTCATCGGTATATTAGGAACTTCCACTGTAGAAACACACAGAGAAATAAGAATTTTATGCATGGTTCATAAATACAGGATGGCCGCCACTGCAGATCTTAGTTTAAAATTTGACCATATGGGAAAGTCTTGTAAATTGTTAATTCTTGAAAACTTTTTCATACATTGAATTGATATGATTATGACAGTAATCTACCAGACAACTGATTTACTATCAATAACAAGTGTGGATCGTATTGCAAGGCAATACATAAGTCCCCTACCCAATGGACTGGAACAACACTCAAACTTGATCTGTAACTCATAGCAGCAGACTCACATAGGAAAAATTAGCTTAATATCTGGAACGGTTTAGAAAAAAGTCCAGAAAACCTAGATTTTAACAAAATTTTCTAAGTCCAAGGTCCATAACTCTGTCAAAAATCAATGGAATGGAACCAAACTCGATCTTGATCTGTAACTCATAGTGGTAGACTCACATAGCAAATATTAGCTTAATATTTGGAATGGTTTAGAAAAAGTCCTGAAAACCTAGATTAAACCAAAATTTTCTAAGTCCAAGGCCCATAACTCTGTCAAAAATCAATGGACCGGAACCAAACTCGAACTCGATCTGTAACTCATAGTGGAAGACTCACATAACATACTGGTGGAATAATTCTTTGTTATTCCAGCAAATATAGTAAAGGAAAAGTTTTCCGAATGCAAGACCCATAACTCCATCAAAAATCAATGAGCCTCACATAACAAATATTAGCTTAATATCTGGAACGGTTTAGAAAAAAGTCCGGAAAACCTAGATTTTACCAAAATTTCCTATGTCCAAGGGCCATAACTCTGCCAAGAATCAATGGACTGGAACCAAACTCGAACTTGATCTGAAGCTCATCGTGGTAGACTTACATACCAATTATACACTATGTATCTTTTACAGTATGGGGAAAAACGTCTGGAAAACTGAGTGTGACGGACTGACAGACTGATAGACTGACAGACTGACAGAGTGTAAGCCTTAAGTCCCCTCCGGCTAACCCGGTAGGGTTCCCTGGAGGGGACTTACTAAAACTAATGGCTGTCCCATCAGATAATGGGAAGATTTTATTAGATCAGTAGCTGCCAGGTGAGTGATACATATAGAATAATGGAAGTTTTGCTTCAGATACAAAAAATATTGCGACAATAATGGATGAGCCCACTTTGTGGTCGAGTCTATTATTGGAGACAATATTGAAGTATCCGAAACAAAACTTCTATTATTCTTTTTATCGGTAATTAACGAAATTATTTGGTACAACAAATTTTGAAAAATGAAAATAAATTTTGAAGAAATCATGAAATTGACTATGGATTACAAAAAGAACTTGTGCGATCATTTTTGGTTTTTGTCAATGTATATTTCTTTGTTTACATTGATGTGCTGATTGACAAAGTAGGCATAGCTTGTGTTACATTTTGCCAATATTTTTTCGTATTCGAGCAGTAGCAAATACTGAAAATATTTGCCTCAAGAGATCAAAGGAAACTCATACAAATAACCGATAAAGGCTCATATTAGCCAGTTGTTTAAAAGTGCCATCCAATGAAAGAATTTGTAACCAGAAAATTTTTTAATTTGTACTGAAAAAAAGTTTACTAGTTTGCATTTGTCATGCTTGTTCCACATGTGGAAATAAAAATATTCAAACAAACAAATTATATTTTGAGGCTACATAATTGATTCTACTAATGTTTTATTATATGAATTAAAATGTTGGGTAAAATTTTGTGGAAACTTAATTGATTTTTTTAATTATTAGAAGATAAAATAAGACATATGTGAGTGTTAATGGTTCTTTGTGAAAAAGGAAATTTTTATTCAACATGGCTTTGGTTTTCTGAATTTTTATATTAAGTGTGTAAAATAAAATTGAAATTTGAAATGTTTCCTGCCAAAAATAATGTCTAATGATTTAGATTTTTCTAAATTTTTACCTCAACAGACATCATCTGTTAAAAAAAACAACAAAATTTCTAAGTATTATTTATACATCAGGAATTTTCAAACTTACAGGCCTTATATGAATATGATAAAATGGTTCACTATATACAATAATGTAGCTTTCTACTGAGTAAACAAAAATCAACAGTATATGAACAACTATTAACATTAAAGAGTCATCATTCTTTTATCACAGATAAGCTTTATTTACATAACATTAATAAAATATAACAAAACAAAAAATCTGATTCATGGAAATGCTACACCGTAATAGTCATGTCCAGCAGAATTAAAACATTTATATGAACATAGCAGAGCTCTTACAGGTACAAGTCCTGATAAATTGTTCAGTTTAAGGTCCTGAAAAATAAGATGAACAATTATTAGATCTTTTGTGATATTAGCCACAACTTTTGTCATTTAAAGATATAGATACTTTTTATACAATGCATTATTTTAGCATGTCATATTCTTATCTTATTTAGAATGTTCAAACAAAATACTATGAAATTAAAAATAAAAGAAAATGTGTCCATGGGACACGGATGCCCCCGACATACATATATATCGGCAAACAGGAAGAAGTTGAGTGACAGACTTGGAAAGGGGAGACACGGTACAACTCATAAGATCAAAGCTTCATACAAAATATCAAATAATTCCTGCATACACAAGCTGAGATACATGTATCCTTGATGAAAATTTCGAACATATTTACGTACGGCTGTATGGACAAGGGTAAAACTTAATGCCCCCGTCTCCTAACAGCGGGAACATAAAAACAATAATAACCTTGTATGCATTAGATATAGAAATCTTAAAAGCATGCCAAATAATGGATTCTATCAGGCCAATGAGGTTGTTTACAATTTAAGCATCAACAAATCTAAGGTTGGTTTTAAAAATCTCTAGATCTGAACTCCCTTGATAGATTAAAATCATCTTCACTAAGTGGACTTTCTCTTATTCAGGAATCTTGACAATGGTTGTCTTAATATTGATTACTGTGGAAGTACTTTTATTTGTGGACATCAATTTTTGGGTTTTCATAAATATCACTATTTCGTTGGTAATTAAATTCATGGTTTCGAGTTCTATACATGAAAACTCTACAAAATAAATGCATTTCGTTTGGAGCTTAATTTCGTGGTGTTAGCGAACCATGAAATCCACGAAAATTAGGACACCACGAACCATAGTGCTTTCACAGTATTTGTTATTTTTATTTTTAATATTATTTTTTTAGAAAAAATATTGTGATGAAAAACATATAGTTTTGCTTTCTATCTCTTTTCCTTGTTTTACATTTGTGGAAAACTGTTGTAATCTGGTTTTATATCATAAAATACATTACACAGGTGACCTTCAATGGTTCGATCTGCAATAGCTCAAACGCCATCGATGTCTTTGGATACCCTGATCTACATTGTACTGTTTTCATCTGTACCTGAAGCTTTGGTGTTCAAGTTTGATTGTAGTATTGATTTTGGAAAGGTCTCGTAAATATATACTTTTTCATGTGTATACATTGATCCATACTTTAATAAAATGAAATGTATTTTAATAAGAGATCATATTTACCCTTTGAGCATCAACAAATCTGACACATTCCAGCCATGTATTTAGAAATGATTCTCCACATACGGCACATTTACTGGCTTGAGCTAACATATCTTTTATTTGTGGATAATGACGAATAGCTTTCCTCAAGTATGACCACCTACAAAAATATTGTCATAATGTTTTTCAGGCTATTTTAGTGTTGGTTAGAATTAATTCAATAATGTATGTAGATAGGTAATATAATACGGAGGATAAAGGAAATATTTCCTTGTATAGTGAGATAAAGACCAAAAACGTGTTAATCATTTGAGTCATTCAACATTTTGTTCAGAAAAATTAGGAATAAGAAGGACTGCATGTCAAGAATCCAAATGTTGAAAAGGGCATGTGGTTTATTATTAGCATCAGTTTATTTTATCAAAAGTTCTATATTCATGAACCAAAATATTGCAATTTTTTATCAGATATCATTAATTATCATCATAACGCAAAATCTACCAATTTTTTTGCATGCGATTTTTTGACCTAATGTTGAAGACTGTGTTGTCCCCTCCTCATATTAACAATTTTACAGATCTGACTTTCTGAAATATAATTGCTTTACCCCAAATACCCTCCTGTTGTTTTGAATACACATACCGGGTACTTACCAAAGACTTATGTGTAAATTCTGCTGGATTCGCTATATACAGAATTCATATTACTGGTATGTAAATCTTTTTAAGTAACTTGTATATTTTGTGTTGACCATGACTGTATTCCATTTAAAAAAAGTTACCCAAATAATGCCTCAATCATGAATACAAAATTGAAAATATAAGCAGTGATTTCTTAACTAAATCAATAGAAATCAAATAGCTATAAAAAGGTTAAAAAAATCACAGAAAGATTTTAAAATCAATTGTGCTATTTCTACCATTTTAAGTTACAAATAAATTTAAAGGCTAACACCATTCAATTTCTTGGTTCTTGGACCAATATTGGGGAAAGCTGATTCTTATTTATGATAGGGATTCCTACAGTGTTAATTATTTTACGAAAGGATATGGAGTAAATGAACATGAGACCATAACACATATGTTAACTCCAACTGCAATAATTTTAATGAGCTGTATGGCCATTTTGTAGTAATAGAACAAGCTATCATATTCTGGTATCATGTTGTTTGATTAATTAAAAACTTCTTATTTGTGCCAAAAAATAGCCTAAAGAACCAAGAAATTAATTTTTATGGCCTAAAATATACAACATCGAGTAATATCATCAATATTAAAACAAATCTTAGTGTTTATAAACATTGAATAAATGTCTTGGTGCTCTGAATCATAGTAAGACTAAGGAAAGATATCAAAAATACATGCATACATTTAAATTTTAAAATTACCTGGATATCATGTTTGTTCTTAGATGTAATGATAAAGTAATAGTATATAAAACATGTCTTTTGTCAAAAGCTTGATGTCAGGAAAACCTACCACTAAAATATCGCTTTACTGTGGTCACATATTTTTCCCCTTGATTCAAAGAAAGTAATCTGTCACTATATATATAGCAGCTTATTCAACATAAGGAAGGCATATAGCACTTCAAAAATTCTGATCAGGAGACGCTTCCTTGAATCCCTAAAAACAAAATTTTTACAAGTCTTGGGCAATATTTATGATGCATTTTCTACGACTTCTGGTTTAGAATTTCCATTTTCATAAGTCTAATTCATAAATGTATTATTTAGAAAGGCAGAGTGGATTTACTTCTTTTGGAAGGATTTTGGACAAATGACACTAACTAGGTAAAATCCATAGTATTAATTGGGATTTTTTTTTTCAAATGTATATCTAAAGAAGAAATCATAAAAATTATTTTAATATACTATTACAGTCATTCTATATCAAAAACCATACCTGTCTTTTAATTCTTTCATTACATATCTTGCAGTTGTTTCCTAAGTAAAGAAAAGTTAACTATTAATCACAGTTAATCCTACCTTTTTAGTTTTCTTGAGTGGCTAATATATTTCATCATATCATAACAGCTCTGTATCATTTGATTTTTCAAATAAGTTTAACAATGAAATAAAAGCAATAATATGAATGCATTAAGTACATCAAACTTAAACTAGAGGTGACTGCGGCAAAGTCACAAAAGGATATTCTAGTCATATTCTAGAAGGTATATATAAGTTGAATTACCTCCCTTTCTAAATTTTGACCAACAATCATAACACTTCATGTATATTTTCAGGTTATAAACTGCAAGCGTGAAACATCAAAATTCAATCAGCCATTTAGGGGGACATGCCCTGACAAGGTAGCAACCCCTTCCTTTTTCATTTAAAATTTTGAAGTTGATGAATTATCTCCCCTTCCAATTCATTGCTACATGTCAAACAACACCAGGCTAGTCTTCAAATACTTGCATTCTTGCCCGTAAAATGACATTTTTTTTAAAGCTGCAGTTTTCATATATGGGCAGTAGCAAATACTGAAAATATTTGCCTGACAAGATGAAAGAAAACTGCGAGTTACCGATAATGTGTTGTATTCATCCAAATTTTGATATCACTGAAATAAATAGAGATTAATACATGGCCTCTTCCATATCGGCATGATTATCATTCCAAGACTCCCATATCAGCTTGAGGCGCAAGCCGAGGGCTGAAATGGGTCGATGGATGATAACTCTGCTGATATGGAAAAGGCCATGTCTTAATCTGTTTATTATATACTTCCAAGTAGGAGTTTTAATCACACCGAGCCGAAATAGCCATATCACAGGGCTGATATGTATATTAAAGAACAAGGCAGTCTGATATGGCAATATCAGATTTGGTATATGATATGGACTGTTAACTTCCAGCTATATTACATATGCAAAACAGAACATATCTTCACTAAGTATGTAATAATTATAGATTATTACATGGCATTTTTCATATCACACCCTTTATCAGCCCAAGGTCGTTATATCAGCCCGAGAGCCGTCAGGTTCGAGGGATGATTTTGACCGCTGGCTGATGAAGTGTGTGATATGAAAAATGACATGTAATGATATTATTATCATATACTTCAACTGTAAAAGAAATTTTCAGCTAAAAATATACCTATAAAATGCAGTATTCGTATTAATATGACGATATTGTGTGTAATGTTTATCGTTTTTACGGAAATACACGAACTTGCATGTGATAAAGCTTCAGAGTTGTGACGGAAAGGCATTTGATAATTACCGGAAGCAGTTGATAACGATGTCATATCAGTCCGCGTCGTCAATTTTTGTTGAAACAAGAGCTGTCGCCGAATGGCAGCCAAAGATACCCCCGCTTATTAAACCCTGAATCGATATGGTAAGTGCAAAATTAAGTTGGTGTGGACACAATACAGTTGCGGACACAGTACAAGTGTGGACACAATACAAGTATGGACACAATGATATAATCTTCAAGAAAAACTTTTTCCAAGGGTTCCAATGAAAACACTCTGTCTAAATCAGACAAATATAAAATTCACCTTTTTCAGCCTATTTGACATTTTACACATCTACATATAGTGTTGTTCCTTTGTCTAAAGTTTCATCAAAATCCTTCAAGTGGATTAAGAGGAGTTGTGCGTAAGAGGTAACCCATACATAGGGAATCAATGAAAACTCAAAGTTGAATTTTCTCCCCTTCCTGGTTTCTGACAATAATTATATTCCTTCATGCACATCTCGGATCTCCATATAGTGTTCTTACTTTGTGTAAAGTTTCATTTAATCCTTCAAGTGGTTTAAGAGGAGTTGCGCTTATGAGGTTACCCATACATGGGGAATCAACGAAAAGTCAAAGTCCGATTATCTCCCCTTCCTGGTTTTGGACAATAATTATATTTCTTCTTGCACATCTCCATATAGTGTCCCTCCTTTGTGTAAAGTTTCATCAAAATCCTTCAAGTGGTTAAAGAGAGGTTGCGCTTACGAGGTAACTATAAATAGGGAATCAATGAAAAGTCAAAGTCGTATTATCTCCCCTTCCTGGTTTTGGACAGAAATTGTATTCCTTCATGCACATTTCCTAATAGTGTCCTTCCTTTGTGTAAAGTTTTATCAAAATCCTTCAAGTGGTTTAAGATTAGTTGCGCTTACGAGGTTACCCATCAATAGGGAATCAATGAAAATTCAAAGTCAAATTATCTCCCCTTCCTGGTTTCTGACAATAATCATATTCCTTCATGCACATCTCCACATAGTGTCCTTCCTTTGTGTAAAGTTTCGTCAAAATCCTTCAAGTGGTTTAAGAGGAGTTGCGCTTACGAGAAGTGTGGACAGACGGACAGACAGACGGACAGACGGACGGACAGACAGACGGATAGACAGGGTGATTCCTATATACCCCCCAAACTTTGTCTGCGGAGGGTATAATAATCTGGTTTTATTTCAGGGTAAAATTTGAATCATATTTTAACTGAGTATAGGATAAATACATTTATATATACCTTTAATGATAAAACTTCTTCTTCTTGTACAGAATGGACAGGTATATGTTGTAATAATGGGTTGGCTTCACAGTACAGTTCCTTTAATGGCAGTGCTGCTAACTATTATAATATATGTATATGTTGTAATAATGCATTAGCCTGCATTCAATTTGCGTAACTTATTTTTGTAATACAAAATGTTTATTTCTTAAATAGTAACTGTATAAAATTTTACCCATCAGGTCCATGTCAAAATTGATGCCAGAAGGGAGAATGGTAAAACATTTAATTTTACAGGTTCTCCATCCAATTCAGGTGAAGCATGAGGTGCTCCATCTTTTTCAGTACTGTAAACCAGGAAATTTTCGCGCCCTCTTTATTTCGCGGTAAATTGACAGGATTTCAGTTCGCGCAGTTTTGAATTCGCGCTGCCAGATTGTTGACCGTTGACTTCAATAGTAGACAAGTATATTCGCACCGTTTTATTTTCGCGCTTCAATTCCAAAAGCGAAAATCGCGAAAATAAAACTGCCGCGAAAATTTCCCGGTTTACAGTATGTAATGAATTTGTAAGTTCCATAGAAATAAAATACAGACAATGAAGTTTAGCATGTGCACAAGTGCGTGTAAATTTCTTTAGAACATTTTTGGATATGAATTTTGAACATAATGGTAAATAAATGTGAAACAGCTTAAATTCAATAAAAGATAGCTGTCAGAAGCTGAACAAGAGTTGTCAGAGGACAACATAGCTCGCCAGGGATTCCAGTAACCTCAATGCACAATAAATTTGAAAGTAATAGAAAGCTCTCTTCACAAGAAAGTCACATATCAAATATAAACACTCTATCACTAAACAACTTAATTCTAGTAGCAAGTTAAAGTTTTTTTAAAAAATTGCCCTAAGGGCAACGTCAAGGTCAAAATGTCTACAACTACGGTACCATCAGAAAGCTCTCATCAAAAGAACGTCACATACCAAATATGAACACCCTACCACTAACAAACTTAATTCAAGAAGCAAAATTAAAGTTTTAAAAAAATTGCCCTCAGGGCAAGGTCAAGGTCAAAATGTCTTCAAATATGGTACCGGAAGAAAGCTCTCATCATAAGGAAGTTATATATCAAATATGAACACCCTACCACTAAAAGCCTACCTTCTAGAAGCAAGGTTAAAGTTTTTAAAAAAGTTGTCCCCAGGGAAAGGTGAAGGTCAAAATGTCTACAAATATGGCACCACTAGAAAGCTCTCATCATAAGGGAGTTACATACCAAATATAAACACCCTACCACTAAAAGTCTACCTTCTAGAGGAAAGGTTAAAGTTTTTCAAAAATTGCCCTCACGGCAAGGTCAAGGTCAAAATGTCAACAAATATGGTACCACTAGAAACCTCTCATCATAAGGAAGTTACATACCAAATATAAACACCCTACCACTAAAAGCCTACCTTCTAGAGGCAAGGTTAAAGTTTTTTAAAAATTGCCCTCAGGGCAAGGTCAAGGTCAAAATGTCTACAGATATGGTACCAGAAGAAAGCTCTCATCACAAGGAAGTCACATACCAAATATCAACATCCTAGCTCTTCAGGTTTCAATTCCACAAGCCAGGTTAAAGTTTTGCTGACGCCGACGCCGGGGGTATGACAATAGCTCTCCAGACATTCATCCCGGCGAGCTAAAAAGTGTGTGAAAAGAGTCCTTTTAGATGGTCCCATTTTATCCCAAATTGTGCATTGAATGCCCATATCTGATCCAAGATGAATGCAACGTAGTAACATAATTCAACAATAAACAATGTGGGAAACCATTCCAAAAGTTTTAAAAATCTACAAGACCAACATAAAACTATCCTTTATTTTCTGATTCAGGATTGCTGTAAGAGCTATCCATTAAACCATATAATGGCATGGAATTTTGAAGGAAATTTGAAAATGGCATAGAAACATACATGTATTGAGGCAATTTCAAATTCATATTCATTTCTAAAAAGGTGTTTTTGCCAACCCACCCACAGAAGTGATTTAAAAGAATCTTCCCTTCATGTTTTAATGCAACAGCCTAAACCCATTTTAATTTCACCTGAGGTCCAGGGCACTTCGGGGATAGAAGGTTCATGTTTCAGTTCAAATGTGTTTTTTTAATAAAATAATTAAAACATACAATGATGTGTTAATTCTATTTAGACTACTTAATTAAAATCTACATACCTCTGTAGGAAATATCCTCAGTTCATTTGCTGCTATGTCTAATGTTCTTAATTTATAACATTTCCCCAAACTCTGAAAAAAAAGATTTAAACAAATTTACAAATAAAAAAAGACATTATGAGATTCAGAGTTTTTAAAGTATTCATTCCACTAAAATATTGGAACTGTCACATAATCTTCTGGTTCTGTGAATGGGGAAAATGGTCATGTTGATTCCTTACTGGGGTGAATTATGGTAAGTTCAAAATTTAGTTCTGTCACCTTGCACTGCATCAACATGCTTACCCTTCTGGAAATCCATACTCCTTGATCTTTGTGGATGTTCATACTATAAGTTCTATGTTGTTTTTATGTGGGATTTGTTTCTGTTCAGTTTATTTATTTATTAATTTTTTGGGCTATATATTTCTGTTTGATTCTAGTCAATAATTTTACTGTTGCCTCATTGGTGTTCAGTTTTGGTACTGTCAATGTACAGTTTTTATCTTGTCAACATATGGGACCTTTGATTTTTATATTAAAAAGTCTTTGCAAAAAAATCAGAAATATTCATGACAATTCAAAATCATCTGAAATACCTCTGGTAATTCTCTGATTTTATTTTTCTGTAGATATAATTTTTCCAAATTCACAAGAAATCCAAACTCCAATGGGAGACTTGTAAGCTGGTTCCCTGCAGCATGAAACTCCTCTAGCCTTATCAATGCACACATTTCTACTGGTAACTCAATAATTTGATTATTAGCAACACTTAAATGTTGTAAACTTGATAACCTGAAATTGTACATAAAAAAATTGTTGAACAAAATTTACATGCTAACCTAAAAGAAATTACAAAATCAACATGTATATATGACTGGCAATAATTTTGATATTTTTTTAATCAAGTTTAATAATAGTCTGGAAGTCTTATCATGGGTCACTAAGAATTCATGAGAAAATTGCAAATTAATTTTTTCTGCCAAAATACGACATGCAAGATTTTGACATTCAAATTTTGGTTTCAAGAAAAATATGGTTAATTATTCAAAAAGTAAATTAATGTAAAATAACTCTTTAAAAAGTAAAACAAGAACTTCACAAGTGTGGACCCAAATTGATGTCTCGCCTGTCCCTGCTTGATCGCAAAATTGATGTGAAAACTGAAACTGCCTAAATCAGAAAACTAAACATGTTCACTAGACTGTGAAATAAGATTAACTGACAAAAACAACATAGCAGTCTGTCACATAAAACCCAAAACCAAAATTCAAAATATTAATGACCTACCACTGATAGATACTGAAAAACCAAATATGTTCACTAGACCATGAAAATGAGGTTAAGGACAAAAGCAAAATCACAAGCTGTCATCTTCCATCTACGACAAAACCCACATGCCAAATATTATTGAACTTACATTAATAGATACTAGGAAACTTAACATAATCACTGGACCATGAAATTGAGGTAACAGACAAAAGCCATATAGCAGACTGTCATGTACTATGCAAAACCAACATATAAACCAAATATCATTGACCTACCACTTACAGTTACTGAGAAAATGACCTAATCACAAAAACTTAACATGCTCACTAGACCGTGAAATTGGGGTCAAGGACAAAAGCCATATTACAGACTGTCATGAACTACCTAAGACTAGCCTACATACCATATACCATTGACCTACCACTTATAGTTACTGAGAAACTAAACTTAGCACAAAAAACTTAACATGTTCATTGGACTGTATAATTGAGGTCACAGACAAAAGCCGTATAGCAGACTCCCATGTACTACTCAAAACCAACCTATATATACCAAATATCATTCACCTGCCACTTACAGTTACTGAGAAAATGACCTAATCACAAAAACTTAACATGCTCACTAGACCGTGAAATTGAGGTCAAGGACAAAAGCCATATGACATAAAAATGTCATGTACTACCTAAGACCAACTTACTTACCATATACCATTGACCTACCACTTATAGTTACTGAAAAACTAAACTAAGCACAAAAACTTAACATGTTCATTGGACCGTGAAATTGAGGTCACAGAAAAAAGCAATATAGCACTGTCATGTACTACTCAAGACCAACCTATATACCAAATATCATTGACCTACCACTTATAGTTACTGAGAAAGTGACCTAATCACAAAAACTTCACATGAAAGTTTACGCCGTCGCCATCACACTTTGTATGCATATGTCTCGCTTTCCATGACTTTCGTTGCAGGCGAGACAAAAAGTGAAAGAAGAACTAAAACAACATCAGCTATACATTTAAGACAAAAACAAACTAGACATCAGTGAGATGGTATCCATCTCTGTGGGCCCGCTCCAAGTGTGACCTAGAGGTCAATGGTCAAAGGTCATCAACTATTATACGAGACATGTTCCCTTGAGGTGATCTATCAACATGCCAAATATCAAAAGCCTATCTCAAAAGAGAAAAAAGTTATAGCCTGGACACGACTTTGTCATTGAAAAAGCATGAATGTGACCCTGAGGTCAAAGGTCAAGGTCAAAGGTCACCAATCAAGGTACGTGACACGTCGTCTTGAGGTGATCTATCCACATGCCAAATATCATAAGCCTATCTCAAAAGAGAAAAATGGAAGAATGTGTCCATGGGACACGGATGCCCCCGCCTCCTTGCAATCGAAACCATTAAATTATTAAATGTTATGTTTAATTTATATATCAAATAATTATAAAAAAGGATCTTTCTCCTGTGATAAACAGGCACTGGAACTGGTTTGGTTTTGATGTAATGTGTAGTTCCAACAAATAATCTGAGAAACAGTCTTATATGTAATACTAATCTATTTTTAGCAACTGTGACCTTGACCTTGGCGGTACCATCCCGGAAATCAATAGGCTTTTGTATTGGGTGATTATCAAGCACATGACCAAGTTTGGTTTTGATCCGATGTAGTATACTAAAGTTATCATCCGGAAACTAAAATTTTATTGAAATTTTAGTCTATTTTCAGCAACTGTGACCTTGACCTTGGGGGTACCAATCTGGAAATCTATAGGGTTCTGTCTTTGGCAATAAGTAAGCATGTGACCAAGTTTGGTTTTGATCCGATGTAGTATACTAAAGTTATCATCCGGAAACTAAAATTTTATTGAAATTTTAGTCTATTTTTAGCAACTGTGACCTTGACCTTGGAGGTACCAATCCGGAAATCTATAGGGTTCTGTCTTTGGCAATAAGTAAGCATGTGACCAAGTTTGGTTTTGATCCAATGTAGTATACTCAAGTTATCATCTGGAAACCAAAATTTTATTGAAATTTTAGTCTATTTTTAGAAACTGTGACCTTGACCTTGGGGTCAACAACCTGAGAATCAATAGGATTCTGTGTTGAGTGATAAGCAAGCATGTGACCAAGTTTGGCTTTGATCCGATGCAGAATACTCAAGTTATCATCTGGAAACCAAAATTTTATTGAAATTTTAGTCTATTTTTAGAAACTGTGACCTTGACCTTGGGGTCAACAACCTGAGAATCAATAGGGTTCTGTCTTGGGTGATAAGCAAGCATGTGACCAAGTTTGGTTTTGTTCCTATGTAGTATACTCAAGTTATCATCCGGAAACCAAAATTTTATTGAAAATTTTGTCTATTTTTAGCAACTGTGACCTTGACCTTGGGGGTACCAACCNGATATTCACCGCGGGAAACGTCACGTGCGACATATTTTTAGAAAAAGGGAAATCCCGTATTTATATCGTCCAATCACATTGCTATGTAACATTGTCGCGTGACAACGTCATCGGCATCACTAAAAACAGAATTGCTTCATCCAAAGAAAAGAAGATCAGCGAAAATGGTGCAAATATGCAAAGAGGAAGACACTTAAAATACGAAAAAGTGAGCGTAACACTGGTAAAGGCGTTCACACAATATTTTGGGAAAAAATCTCCCGACGGATGTCGACAACACATAGCGCAGAATCGTCGCACATTACACAGATGCAAGGAGTGAAAAGGAAGAACACAAGCATTCATTTAAAAGACAGAAATCATCGATTATTTAGGATAAAAAATTTATTCTTTAAATAAAGTCTTTAAAGAACGTTCGCTTGTTACATTAAAATGTCAATTCCCTCCCTTCTTCACAATCTCCCACCAATGAGGAACAATGGAAAAAAGCCGCAAACTCAGTGTTAGCTAGAATCTGTAAATTTCTGACAGTAAAGATAATAATAATGTTATATTTATTGTTTTACTTATCCTCAAAATATTTTTTGAAAAGTATATATTTCATTTATTTTATGCAAATGTTCAAAGCCTCTTTAATCGTTAATTCGACACCCATAGAAAATTTCTAGGTGTATAGTATAATACATAATAAAAAGAATTATGTATTTATCGGATAATAGAATAAAACAGTTACTGTCTTTAGTTTCCGTAAATGTGCAGTGTTATTGACTTTTGGGAAAACAGATATTCACCTCGCCATGCGGCTCGATGAATATCTGTTTCCCCAAAAGTCAATAACACTGCACATTTACCTCAACAAAAGACAGTAACTGTATATTATTCAACATTTTGTTCAGAAAAATTAGGAATAAGAAAGACTGCATATCAAGAATCCAAATGTTGAAAAGGGCATGTGGTTTATTATTAGCATCAGTTTAATTTATCAAAAGTTCTATATTCATGAACCAAAATATTGCAATTTCTTATCAGATAATAATTAATTATCATCATAACGCAAAATCTACCAATTTTTTTGCATGCGATTTTTCAACCTAATGTTGAAGACTGTGTTGTCCCCTCCTCATATTAACAATTTTACAGATTTGACTTTCTGAAATATAATTGCTTTACCCCAAATACCCTCCTGTTGTTTTGAATACACATACCGGGTACTTACCAAAGACTTATGTGTAAATTCTGCTGGATTCGCTATATACAGAATTTATATTACTGGTATGTAAATCTTTTTAAGTAACTTGTATATTTTGTATTAACCATGACTGTATTCCAATTAAAAAAAGTTACCCAAATAATGCCTCAATCATGAATACAAAATTGAAAATATAAGCAGTGATTTCTTAACTAAATCAATAGAAATCAAATAGCTATAAAAAGGTTAAAAAAATCACAGAAAGATTTTAAAATCAATTGTGCTATTTCTACCATTTTAAGTTACAAACAAATTTAAAGGCTAACACCATTCAATTTCTTGGTTCTTGGACCAATATTGGGGAAAGCTGATTCTTATTTATGATAGGGATTCCTACAGTGTTAATTATTTTACGAAAGGATATGGAGTAAATGAACATGAGACCATAACACATATGTTAACTCCAACTGCAATAATTTTAATGAGCTGTATGGCCATTTTGTAGTAATAGAACAAGCTATCATATTCTGGTATCATGTTGTTTGATTAATTAAAAACTTCTTATTTGTGCCAAAAAATGGCCTAAAGAACCAAGAAATTAATTTTTATGGCCTAAAATATACAACATCGAGTAATATCATCAATATTAAAACAAATCTTAGTGTTTATAAACATTGAATAAATGTCTTGGTGCTCTGAATCATAGTAAGACTAAGGAAAGATATCAAAAATACATGCATACATTTAAATTTTAAAATTACCTGGATATCATGTTTGTTCTTAGATGTAATGATAAAGTAATAGTATATAAAACATGTCTTTTGTCAAAAGCTTGATGTCAGGAAAACCTACCACTAAAATATCGCTTTACTGTGGTCACATATTTTTCCCCTTGATTCAAAGAAAGTAATCTGTCACTATATATATAGCAGCTTATTCAACATAAGGAAGGCATATAGCACTTCAAAAATTCTGATCAGGAGACGCTTCCTTGAATCCCTAAAAACAAAAGTTTTACAAGTCTTGGGCAATATTTATGATGCATTTTCTACGACTTCTGGTTTAGAATTTCCATTTTCATAAGTCTAATTCATAAATGTATTATTTAGAAAGGCAGAGTGGATTTACTTCTTTTGGAAGGATTTTGGACAAATGACACTAACTAGGTAAAATCCATAGTATTTTTAACAATTGGGATTTTTTTTTCAAATGTATATCTAAAGAAGAAATCATAAAAATTATTTTAATATACTATTACAGTCATTCTATATCAAAAACCATACCTGTCTTTTAATTCTTTCATTACATATCTTGCAGTTGTTTCCTAAGTAAAGAAAAGTTAACTATTAATCACAGTTAATCCTACCTTTTTAGTTTTCTTGAGTGGCTAATATATTTCATCATATCATAACAGCTCTGTATCATTTGATTTTTCAAATAAGTTTAACAATGAAATAAAAAGACAAACTAAAACTAGAGGTGACTGCAGCAAAGTCACAAAAGGATACCGCAAATGTCATATTCTAGAAGGTATATATAAGTTGAATTACATCCCTTTCTAAATTTTGACCAACAATCATAACACATCATGCATATTTTCAGGTTATAAACTGCAATTGTGAAACATTTCATCAAAATCCAATCAGCCATTTAGGGGGACATGCCCTGACAAGGTAGCAACCCCTTCTTTTTTCATTTAAAATATTGAAGTTGATGAATTATCTCCCCTTCCAATTCATTGCTACATGTCGAACAACACCAGGCTAGTCTTCAAATACTTGCATTTTTGCCCGTAAAATGACATTTTTTTAAAGCTGCAGTTTCTTTTAAAAAGTTTAAAAATTTGATAACCTTTAGGAGTAACAATTGTGCAAAGCTTTGATCTTAGCTGAACTTTGGAATTTACTTTAAGGCCTTTAATTGTGCTCATCTTGATTTCAAAAAAAAAAAATTCTGGTTGCCCAAATCTTTTTATCATATGTGCAACTGAAATGACATAAGTTGCAAAGGCTGTCCATCTGAATTAAGAACTAAAATTTTTCATTTACTGCAATTTCAGTATGAGTTATCTTATACAATATTTTTGTGTTGTAAGGGGAGATAATCAAGTACACAAACATACAACCACTGTCCATACAGCAACTTGAAAGTAAATGAAATTCATTTTTTATCATTTTATGCTCATAAAAAATTTTGCACCATTTTTTTCAGATACATATAGAATAATGAAATATTGACAACAATAAGGGACGAGCCCACTTGTGTACAGGTCTATTTTTGGAGACGGTAATTGAAGTATCAGAAACAAAACTTACCGTATAGCGGGTAATTTTTGCGGGGTTTTAATTTTCGCGTATTTTCGCGGATGGACTTAAATCGCGAAAATAAATTCCGCAATATTTTATGTATTCTTAGTATATATATAAGATGTTTGATAATCCGCGAAAATTTAAAACGCTAAAATTTCTGACATACATTTTCTTCTCAAATCCGCGAAATTTTTGCCCCGCCAAAATAACCCGCTATATGGTACTTTTATTATTTTTTATCGGTAATTTACTAAATCATTTTGAGAAATGAAAATCAATTTTCAAGAAATCAGAAAATTCTCTATTGATTTGTAAAAGAATTTGTACAATCCTAACATTTTTATAGATGTATATTACTTTGCTAACATTGATGTGCTCGTTGACAAAGTAGGCATGGCCTATCATACTTTTTCCCATTATTTTTTCATACATGGGCAGTAGCAAATACTGAAAATATTTGCCTAACAAGATGAAAGAAAACTGTGAATTACCAATTATGTGTTGTATTCATCCAAATTTTGACATCACTGAAATAAATAGAGATTAATACATGGCCTTTTCAATATCGGCATGATTATCATTCCAAGACTCCCATATCAGCTCGAGACGCGAGCCGAGGGCTGATATGGGTCGATGGATGATAACTCTGCTGATATGGAAAAGGCCATGTCTTAATCTGTTTATTATATACTTCCAATTAGGAGTTTTAATCACACCGAGCCGAAATAGCCGTATCACAGGGCTGATATGTATATTAAAGAACAAGGCGGTCTGATATGGCAATATCAGATTTGGTATATGATATGGACTGTTAACTTCTAGCTATATTACATATGCAAAACAGAACATATCTTCACTAAGTATGTAATAATTATTGATTATTACATGGCATTTTTCATATCAGACCCTTTATCAGCCCAAGGTCATTATATCAGCCCGAGAGCCGTCAGGTTCGAGGGATGATTTTGACCGCGGGCTGATGAAGTGTGTGATATGAAAAATGACATGTAATGATATTATTATCATATACTTCAACTATAAAAGAAATTTTCAGCTAAAAATATACCTATAAAATGCAGATTCATATTAATATGACGATATTGTGTGAAATGTTTATCGTTTTTACGGAAATACAAGAACTTGCGTGTGATAAAGCTTCAGAGTTGTGACGGAAAGGCATTTGATAATTACCGGCAGCAGTTGATAACGATGTCATATCAGCCCGACGTCGTCAATTTTTGTTGAAATAATCTGGTTTTATTTAAGGGTAAAATTTTAATCATATTTTAACTGAGTATAGGATAAATACATTTATATATACCTTTAATGATAAAACTTCTTCTTCTTGTACAGAATGGACAGGTATATGTTGTAATAATGGGTTGGCTTCACAGTACAGTTCCTTTAATGGCAGTGCTGCTAACTATAAAAATATATGTATATGTTGTAATAATGCATTAGCCTGCATTCAATTTGTGTAACTTAATTTTGTAATACAAAATGTTTATTCCTTAAATAGTAACTGTATAAAATTTTACCCATCAGGTCCATGTCAAAATTGATGCCAGAAGGGAAAATGGTAAAACATTTAATTTTACAGGTTCTCCATCCAATTCAGGTGAATCATGAGGTGCTCCATCTTTTTCAGTATGTAATGAATTTGTAAGTTCCATAGAAACAAAATACAGATAATGAAGTTTAGCATGTGCACAAGTGTGTTTAAATTTCTTTAGAACATTTGGGGATATGAATTTTGAACAATAATGGTAAATAAATGTGAAACAGCTTAAGTTCAAATAAAAGATAGCTGGTTTTTTTTTATTGTTTTAGGAGAAGACTAGTATAGGCTTTGCCTGTTGTCCAATCCTTTTGATTTACTCAATAAAATATTTGAAATGAAAAAAAAAGATAGCTGTCAGAAGCTGAAAAAAGTGTGTGAAAAGAGTCCTTTTAGATGGTCCCATTATAAATTGTGCATTGAATGCCCAGATCTGATCCAAGATGAATGCAACGTGGTAACATAATTCAACAATAAACAATGTGGGAAATTATTCCAAAAGTTTTAAAAATCTACAAGACCAACTGAAACTATCATTTAGTTTCTGATCCTGGATTGTTGTAAGAACTATCCATTAAAACATATAATGGAATGGAATTTTGAAGGAAATTTGAAAATGGGATAGAAACATACATGTATTGAGGCAATTTCAAATTCATATTCATTTCTAAAAAGGTGTTTTTGCCAACGCACCCACAGAAGTGATTTAAAAGAATCTTCCCTTCATGTTTAAATGGAACAGCCTAAACCATTTTAATTTTACCTAAGGTCCAGGGCATTTCGGGGATAGAAGGTTCATGTTTCAGTTCAAATGTGTTTTTTTAATAAAATAATTAAACCATACAATGATGTGTTAATTCTATTTAGACTACTTAATTAAAATCTACATACCTCTGTAGGAAATATCCTCAGTTCATTTGCTGCTATGTCTAATGTTCTTAATTTATAACATTTCCCCAAACTCTGAGAAAAAAAAGATTTAAACAAATTTACAAATAAAAAAAGACATTATGAGATTCAGAGTTTTTAAAGTTTTCATTCCATTAAAATATTGGAACTGTCACATAATCTACTGGTTCTGTGAATGGGGAAAATGGTCATGTTGATTCCTTACTGGGGTGAATTATGGTAAGTTCAAAATTTAGTTCTGTCACCTTGCACTGCATCAACATGCTTACCCTTCTGGAGCACCATACTCCTTGATCTTTGTGGATGTTCATACTATAAGTTCTATGTTGTTTTTATGTGGGATTTGTTTCTGTTCAGTTTATTTATTTATTAATTTTTTTGGGCTATATATTTCTGTTTGATTCTAGTCAATAATTTTACTGTTGCCTCATTGGTGTTCAGTTTTGGTACTGTCAATGTACAGTTTTTATCTTGTCAACATATGGGACCTTTGATTTTTATATTAAAAAGTCTTTGCAAAAACATCAGAAATATTCATGACAATTTAAAATCATCTGAAATACCTCTGGTAATTCTCTGATTTTATTTTTCTGTAGATATAATTTTTCCAAATTCACAAGAAATCCAAACTCCAATGGGAGACTTGTAAGCTGGTTCCCTGCAGCATGAAACTCCTCTAGCCTTATCAATGCACACATTTCTACTGGTAACTCAATAATTTGATTATTAGCAACACTTAAATGTTGTAAACTTGATAACCTGAAATTGTACATAAAAAAATTGTTGAACAAAATTTACATGCTAACCTAAAAGAAATTACAAAATCAACATGACTGGCAATAATTTTGATATTTTTTTAATAAAGTTTTATAATAGTCTGGAAGTCTTATCATGGGTCACTAAGAATTCATGAGAAAATTGCAAATTAATTTTTTCTGCCAAAATACGACATGCAAGATTTTGACATTCAAATTTTGGTTTCAAGAAAAATATGGTTAATTATTCAAAAAGTAAATTAATGTAAAATAACTCTTTAAAAAGTAAAACAAGAACTTCACAAGTGTGGACCCAAATTGATGTCTCGCCCATCCCTATTTGATCGCAAAATTGATGTGAAAACTGAAACTGCCTAAATCAGAAAACTTAACATGTTCACTAGACTGTGAAATAAGATTAACTGACAAAAGCAACATAGCAGACTGTCACATAAAACCCAAAACCAAAATTCAAAATATTAATGACCTACCACTGATAGATACTGAAAAACCAAACATGTTCACTAGACCATGAAAATGAAAAGCCAAATCACAAGCTGTCATCTTCCATCTACGACAAAACCCACATGCCAAATATTATTGAACTTACATTAATAGATACTAGGAAACTTAACATAATCACTGGACCATGAAATTGAGGTAACAGACAAAAGCCACATAGCAGACTGTCATGTACTATGCAAAACCAACATATAAACCAAATATCATTGACCTACCACTTACAGTTACTGAGAAAATGACCTAATCACAAAAACTTAACATGCTCACTAGACCGTGAAATTGAGGTCAAGGACAAAAGCCATATGACAGACTGTCATGAACTACCTAAGACCAACCTACATACCATATATCATTGACCTACCACTTATAGTTACTGAGAAATTAAACTTAGCACAAAAACTCAACATGTTCATTGGACCGTGAAATTGAGGTCACAGACAAAAGCAATATAGCACTGTCATGTACTACTCAAGACGAACCTATATACCAAATATCATTGAACTACCACTTATAGTTACTGAGAAAGTGACCTAATCACAAAAACTTAACATGAAAGTTTACGCCGTCGCCATCACACTTTGTATGCATATGTCTCGCTTTCCATGACTTTCGTTGCGGGCGAGACAAAAAGTGAAAGAAGAACTAAAACAACATCAGCTATACTTTTAAGACAAAAACAAACTAGACATCAGTGAGATGGTATCCATCTCTGTGGGCCCTGCTCCAAGTGTGACCTAGAGGTCAATGGTCAAAGGTCATCAACTATTATACGAGACATGTTCCCTTGAGGTGATCTATCCACATGCCAAATATCAAAAGCCTATCTCAAAAGAGAAAAAAGTTATAGCCTGGACACGACTTTGTCATTGAAAAAGCATGAATGTGACCCTGAGGTCAAAGGTCAAGGTCAAAGGTCACCAATCAAGGTACGTGACACATCGTCTTGAGGTGATCTATTCACATGCCAAATATCATAAGCCTATCTCAAAAGAGAAAAAAGTTATAGCCCGGACACGACTTTGTCATTGAAAAAGCATGAATGTAACCCTGAGGTCAAAGGTCAAGGTCAAAGGTCACCAACCAAGGTACGCGACACGTCGTCTTTAGGTAGTCTATCCACATGCCAAATATCAAAAGTCTATCTCAAAAGAGAGAAAAGTTATAGCCCGGACACGACTTTGTCATTGAAAAAGCATGAATGTGACCCTGAGGTCAAAGGTCAAGGTCAAAAGTCACCAACCGTTGTCCTGAGGTAATCTATCCACATGCCAAATATCAAAAGCCTATCTCAAAAGAGAAAAAAGTTATAGCCTGGACACGACTTTGTCTTTGAAAAAGCATGAATGTGACCCTGAGGTCAAAGGTCAAGGTCAAAGGTGACCTATCATCATGCCAAATATCAAAAGCCTATCTCAAAAGAGAAAAAAGTTATAGCTCTGACACGATTGTTGCAGACGGACGACAGACAGACTGATTACTATAGGGTGTCTGCCACTTATGTGACGGGGCCCTAATAAATGAAGCATCCTTTGACATGATATAGAATTTTGGTCATTCTCCCAACTAATCACTTTAAATTTAAATTCAATGCACTTACCTACAAATCTCTGGAGGGAATGTTTTCAGCTTATTATTATTCATGTTCAAGAAAGTCAGGTTTCTAAGATGAGCTGGAAAATACAAATTTTGAAATAAGAAGTTTTATTGTGATCAAAACACAACATGAAATCATAAATATCAGTCAAAAAAACAAATATGATTAACTGATTGGTGTTATATATATCATACTGATACTCAATGCCAAACTGCACAAGGCAGGGATATGTGGCTTCTGAGAAAAATGTGAGAGAAATTTTCAAGATACGAAAAATATTCTAAGTTTGGGCAAACAGAAAGTGGTCATGCAAGAGATCCAAATTGCTATTACACTGTATAGGTTCCCATACTGATACTCCATGCTAATTGCAGAAGGCTGGGATATGTGGTTCCTGAGAAAAATGAGACAGATTTTTTTGTGACGCTAATCAGCAAAAAATATTCTTAGTTCTGTCAAACAGGAAGTGGGCATGCAAGAGATCCCAAACTCTGCTACACAGTAAAGGTCCCCATACTGATACTCCATACAAAATTGCAGAAGACTCTGATACATGGTTCCTGAAAAAAATGTGACATAAATTTTTGTGACGCTGCCGCTGACAACGACGCAAGACGACGAATGGTGATCCCTATATGTTGCAATTGTGTGAAAGTAGAAAACACAATAAGTAATGTACTGTCTTTGGTACCAATCTACCTCTTAATGGCAGACGTATCGTAATCAGGGGACATAACCAATATTTAAACATCTATAGATAAAGATAATTTGCAATATGCATTGGAAAAAAAATTAATCTAGATTTGTAAATTTATTGTACATGTTGTATCTTTATTGCTACCTGCTACATTATTTACCTCTTGTTATGTAATTTATATGGAGATGGCATAGATTGAATAAACATGTACCGTACTATTTAGTAAGTTATGTCTTCATAACTTGTGCTGTTAAAACAGGAAATACAAATGCATATACATGTACATATATTTATTTAATTCCATACTAAATGATATACAGTAATAAAATTAATTTCAATTTTAGTATACATACTTAATACTTTAGGATTTAATGTCATGATATTGTTGTTGAACAGGTGTAGCTTCTCTAACATTGTTAAGTATTCTAAAACTTCTGGTAGATCCTCAAGCTCATTGTTTCCACAGTTTAAAATCTGCAACTAAAAATCAAAAGAAGCATGAGTTTTGATATCCATTTTAACTTAAAAGTCATATAGGGATTAGAGATAAATAGATGTAACACAGACAAGATTTAAGTTCATGAACTAAAACAATGATATGTCTTAGCAAATGGAGTAATGTTATGCCAGTTTTTGCAATATACATATGTCACTGTACACAAATTACTTGAATAGGAAAAAGAAGGGAAACGGGGAATGTGTCAAAGAGACAACGACCCAAAGGGGAGTAATAACAACTCAAAGCCACCATAAGATCTTCAATGAACGGTGAGGAAACCCCACACCCAACGGTGTGAAGCATTGATAATAGAAAGTAAACTCCTAAATTAAATGATAACAGCAGAAGGAATTATCCTCTTTATAAACATGACAGGATGGCCTACCATTATGGATGCATACCTATCAATCCCTGACAAAGAAAAATCAGGTCATGAACAGCACAGAATTTGAAATCCCTGATCAAAACACATGATGAACTTCTTTGACATATTTCTGATATATCTACAGATAAAACATTTCAATATAGATAACAATAACATTATAAAACATTGTAATAATGCCAGTTAGTTCAGTTGAGATCGCTCTTTCCATAATTTGATTCATTTTAGTTTTTCCTAAGGCTAAGCATCCCATTATCTTGGAACACCTCTATGCACATTTTGTGAAGTGTTCTCCAAAAGTTAAAGCTGGATTATATATATGTTCAGTTAACAAACGGTTTAAGTCTCATCATTGGATATTTGTCCTGTAGTTTTTAGTTTTTGGATGCATATATATATGTGGTTGAAATATGATTTTTTTTAACTGTACAGCAGATTTCTATAAGCCTGTGTGGGTATCTGATAGGTAGTGCATATATAAAAGGGTTTTTCACCACAAGATATGTATACATTTTGTACTTAAGGTGCAGGAAGTATCAATGTGTCCTATGTTGTTGGGTTTGACCAAGGTGAATTCTTCTACCCAGTGTTTCTGATAGGATCATCTGTATTTTCTCTTCTTTTGAGGGGTCAAGCAAACTGTCCCAGAGACAGACCTCTTCCTATCCACCATGTGGGTTCAAGTTGCGATTGCACAACTTGATAGAAAACTACTCACAAATTAGCATATTTTGATTGAAAAGGCTTTATTTTGTTGATTGCTCCAAACTAGAAATGTTCACAAGTGACATAAATTGTGTAAAAGAAAAACAGATTTTGGAAATGATACATAAAATTTCCAGGTGATTCTGGGATGTATATGGTGAAATCCCAGCTTATTGGACTAATATCCAATGGGTGACTATGAAAGAACCGGTGACAGGCAAAATAAAAGAAAATCATGGGCGTGACCTGCAGAAATCAGGTGCCTGAACACTATACAAATGTACATGTTAATGTACAAAATGTACCCGTAGGTAGATATCAATTGCTTAGGCTTACAAAACATTTCATCAGCTCATTTAATTTGCTATGAATATGAGAGCATCAAGGGTACTTATATATAGGTTTTAAGCTAAATTCCCCAAAAGTGACCATATAAAAAATAGCCTCAAGGAAAGTGATAATTTTGCATTTACAACAGAAAACCTGGGTTTGTTTTAGGGATAAGGTTTCACTGATTAGGATTAGACTTACTTTTGTTAATGTTAGGTAAGTCTTAGATAGGGTTGGCGTAACTGGGAAAGGGTCCCCTAGAATTAGGCTGAGAAAATATTGTAAAGAGAACCATCCTCTCCCGTTACATTAACAACATAGACATACATTTTTGTATATGGCAGGCAAATGGACATTGGGTAATTATAATTGGAAAGATAAGCTTTATTTGACTTCAGAAATTACAGGTATTCACCAGTACTGTAACCTGTTAAATATATGACATGTATTTAAAAGTAACAAGCTTTTAATACCAACACCAAGATTTAACCACCCAATAGACCACCTCCTTACTTTTTTTTATGAATGAATTGCACCAGTTGACCTGGGGTCAATCGGCGCAAATTGCGTCACTAAACATTGTGATGTTGGAAAATCTATATTGTGACGTCAAAATTTTCCGGGAAAATTCACGTAGTGGAAAGTCGTCTATAGCAATTGTTAGCTTCTCACATGGTTGATAGTCTTCTGGGGGAAGAAAGCCAGAAATTCCAAGCTGAAAAACCAGTAAGGTAAATGGCTTGAAACTTTGACACATGTGGGATTTGAACCCATAGTTGTGTCAGCTAATTTGGTTGAAAGTTGAGTGCCCAAACCACTAGCCACCCTATCCCTTAATAGGTTTATGCACTGACTACTGACTGTACTATACACGAATTTCCAATTTCATTTTATGAATGAATTGCCCCGATTGACCTGGGGTCAATTGGAGTAAATTGCGTCACGTAACATTGTGACGTCTGAAAATCTATATCATGACATCAAAATTTTCTGGGAAAATTCACCAATTGGAAACTCGTCTATTGAACTTTGGCTTAGTACTTTACCTGAAACAGATGACTAAGTTCTACGGGCAAATCTTTGAGTTTGTTTCCTCTAAGTTGAAGATGCACTACACAATCTAACTTTCCTATAGCCTTAGGCACTCTATCTAGTTTTTTGTTACAGAGATTTAACGTTTTAGGTTTTCCTTTCAGTGCGCGGACTAGGATGGTGTCCGCCATTTTGACGCTTTTTGTTGCTATCTGGTTCTTCTTGTTTCGTATGTTCCTACGTTCAGGAGCACTTGCAGGGTCCGGTACTATGGATTATTTGCATATTCTTTTAGAAACAAAACAAATATGACAGTGGCTAAACCTGAATATTTGCGAGATTAATTTGATATGTTAAAAATTACTTTGAGTAGGGAGCAAGGGTTTTACAAAAATCCGATAAGGGTCACGATTGTCGCCGTTGAGTCCGGCGAACGGAAAGAAAAACAGAATCAAGTATAATTATTTACAAGCTATTATTTCTTTTATCTTCTTCACAGAAGAATATTTCCGGTTGTAGTTTCAAAAACGTTTTGACACAATCCGAACCCCCATTTATTGATTTATCCACACTACAGAAGGTCTTAAATCAGTTTTATTGAAGATAATTGTGTAGAACACCTCTATGAACATGTCACACTTCAAAACTGATCCTAAGTAGACCCATTCCCTAGAAAAAAATAGTTGCAAATAAGTTTTCATGAGACAATAACAGTTGGTTTATATTTTCTTAGGAACATGAACAAATATATTGACCCTGATGATGATCCTTCATTACACAGGTTGGAAGGATCATCAGGGACAGAAAGGGGTGGTCTAGTCATTATGAAAAAGAAAGAAAAGAGTGATTTCGAATTTAAGAAACCTCTTGCTTCAAAAGTTTCTTTACTGGGTCTTGATAAACTGGCAGCTGAAAAGAGAAAGCTGGATAGTATAAATGAACAGTTAATTAAAAAATCCAAAGTAACATCATACAAAGATGAAGATGATGATGACAGTAGTGAATCAAGCAGTGATGATGAAACAGATCATTCAAAGTCAAAACATAAAAGCTACAAAGAAAGGTACTTTGCATATATACATGTAAGACAAACATACATACATGTATGTACCTTCAAAGTGACCTAATTCAACAGTTAAACCTGGAAAATTAATCCTTTGCCTAAATTTGTAGCATGGCCTACCAGGTCCTGGAAATTTCATGGTCACATTCAATAACCCAAATTGAATGGTGTCGAATTTTTAGGAAGTCATGTTTTTTTAGAAACTTGACGTTTTTGATCCTAACAGTATCAAATTTTAAATCAAACAGAAAGGCTATTAATCATGTAACAATACATATACATTCTGACCTGGTATATTTACTAGTATCGCTTCTCCATTTCATTAATTCCACTTTTATCTAAGGATGCTAAGTGAGTCATGTAGGTAGAAATATAAACTGAAGGTGTCTTTGTGGTATTGTCCAATATTTGTTCATTTATGTTTCATATTTTTAGATAGTTAACAAAATGATTATAAATGTAAGGAAAGTTGTTCCTTATCCTGTGTCATTATCCCTTTTACAACATTTTCATGAAAAATTAAAATGCAAGAAATCTAAATTAATGCTGGATGTAGGGAAAAAAGAAATTACACAACATGAACAAATTTGGTGGAGAATCATATATGATATATACCAGTAGGAGTTTCCGCTGTGACGTCACAGGCTTGAAAAATTACTTATGGTTGGCAAGAAATCGTGGTCACTGATAAGGGTCATAAAACTGTCATTTTCATTTAACCAGTAAGAAGTTGTTATTTGAGGTAAATTGCTAATTCCTTTCTATCTAAATTACGGAATGTTCACACTTTTAGAGAGTGTAGAAAATTTCAACTTGTTATTTTCAATGCATATAGAATTAGCTTACTTGTAAACTGTATGAATTTTAAGATTTTTCACATTTTTGAAAGCAAATAAAAAAAAATATTAGGTGAAATTTAAAAAGAGTAAATCTGTAGAAAAAATATGAATTTCTCAATGATAAATATGCATTTTACAGATCCAAAATCGTGCTTCTAACAAAAAAGTAATTAAACATCGAAAATTCTATCCTTATAGTATACAATGGTTATTGTTTAGCTTTGCCAACCAAAAATGCTTATTTGCATATGTAAATTAGATTTTGTGACATCACTAATTGGATCCGGGGAAACTCCTATATCACTACAGAAATTCATGTTTCACATTTTATACCTCATTTTATCAATAACCTCTTATCATATATCCCCCGCTTGAAAAGTGGGGGGTATATAGTGATGGGGGTGTCCGTCCGTCCATCCGTCTTTCCGTCCATCCGTTACACATTGGGGTACCCATCTCTTATCCGCTACTCCTCCTGAACCACTGAATAGATTTTCATGAAACTTTAACACAGTCTTTGTGACATAATGTAGATGTGCACCTCCTATTTCAGAATTTGATTCGATTGATTTTTGGGGTTTCCCATAGCCAAACATGGACTTTGCCATTACATTACATGTACACATGGGGGTACCCATCTCTTATCCGCTACTCCACCTGAACCACTGAATAGATTTTCATGAAACTTAAACACAGTCTTTGTGACATAATGTAGATGTGCACCTTCTTTTTCAGAATTTGATTGATTTTTTGGGGTTTCCCATAGCCAAACATGGGCTTTGCCATTACATTACATGTACACATGGGGGTACCCATCTCTTATCTGCTACTCCTCCTGAACCACTGAATAGATTTTCATGAAACTTTAACACAGTCTTTGTGACATAATGTAGATGTGCACCTCCTATTTCAGAATTTGATTTGATTGATTTTTGGGGTTTGCAATAGCTAATCATGGACTTTGCCATTACATTACATGTACACATGGAGGGTACCCATCTCTTATCCGCTACTCCTCCTGAACCACTGAATAGATTTTCATGAAACTTTAACACAGTCTTTGTGACATAATGTAGATGTGCACCTCCTATGTCAGAATTTGATTTGATTTATTTTTGGGGTTTCCCATTGCCAAACACGGACTTTGCCATTACATTACATGTACACATGGGGGTACCCGCTACTCCTTCTGAACCACCGAACAGATTTTCATGAAACTTTAACACAGTCTTTGTAACAGAATATGAATGTGCACCTCCTATTTCAGAATTTGATTTAATTAATTTTTGGGGTTTCCCATAGCAAAACATGGACTTTGACAGTACATTACAAGTGGGTACCCATCTCTTATCCACTACTCCTTTTGAACCTATGAATAGTTTTTCATGAAACTTTGACGTGGTCTTTGTGACAAAATGTAGATTTGCATCTTCTAATTTAGAATTTAATTTGATTGATTATCAAATGATGGAGCGGGGGGGTATATATCAGTGAGCTTTGCTCACAGTTTTTCTAGTTTTTATTTTTTAATATATGTTAACAATATTTAGGAATTGAATGCAATATTTTGTAGTTTTATTAAACCGTTGACTGTAACACATTTTGAATGAAGTGCGCAAGAGCTTTATGTAAAAAATGTGCTATGGTCCATGCTTTTACACTACAATAAAACTGCAAAATATTGCATTTAATACTTATTATTACATTCCGTAAATGGAATGCAAGTGTTCCCGGGAACCAAACTCCTCTAAATTTTCCATTGACTTTGCATTGAAAACTTGATTCTTTAAAACAAAATGAAGTAATATTTGGAATTTCATAAATTTTTGTCAGAAGTATTTTTGGGATGTATTTAATCATATTATGAACAAACAACGAGAGGTCAGTGTGCAAAAAATTCTACTGCATTTTAATGGATAACATTAGAGAAGCTAGAAAATCTGACAAAAGGTCAAAAACTTGCAATTGACATGCCTTTCAAGTGACAAGTGATCTGATTTTGTTTCATGCAGCACTTTCAAATGTTAACAATAAAACTTTGTTTTGCGTCTAAGTTTTGGAAAAAGATTGTTTTGATGGAAACATGAAACTTACTTCTTTATATTATTCATGTTTGATAAGTCCCAAAATTGTTTTGCATGGAATGAAAGATAATTTATAAGTACAACTGAACTCCGATGACCCCAACTGCAATAGCTCAAACACCATGGGTATAACTTAAACCCTTTTTATGGTCCCTTTCTACAAGTGAAAATGTAATTCAACCTGGATAGATGAACATCCCTCTAGCTCAAACTGTTTTCGTCGGTCCTTTTGGTGATCAAGCCATTGAAGTTTGACTGTAGGTATGACTTATTTTAAGCCAGTTATTTCAAAAACAATTTTGTAAGAATATGTTTAGATTTTAATTTGTCCTAAACTTAAATTGTTGAATCACAGCAGGGTCAAATTAGTGGTAGCTGAAGGCGATTGAGCAAGTTTTTGTCCTGCCCGCCATGAAAGTCGTGGAAAGTGAGACATAGGCGTGCAAAGTATGACGGCGACGGCGTTAACTTTTTATATATACAGGATATTTTGAAAACCCTTAGATGTAAGAACATCATATTTGGTCCAGTGGTAGTACTATTCAAGTGCTACCTGACGGACATAAAATCATGTGACCTTGACCTCTATTGCACGGTCCAGTGACCACGTTAAGTTTCTCTGATTAGCTCCATATCTCAATAACTGTAAGTGGTAGGTCAATGAAATTTGGTATATAGGTTGGTCTTGAGTAGTACATGTCAGTCTGGCATATGACTTTTGTCCTTGACCTCCATTTCTCGGTCTAGTGACCACCTTAAGTTTCTCTGATTAGATCCATATTTCAATAACTGTAAGTGGTAGGTCAACGATATTTGGTATATAGGTTGGTCTTGAGTAGTACATGTCAGTCTGGCATATGACTTTTGTCCTTGACCTCAATTTCAAAGTCTAGTGACCACCTTAATTTTCTCTGATTAAGTCCATTTCTCATTAACTATACCTGGTAGGTCAATAATATTTGGTATGAAGGTTGATCTTGGGTAGTACATGTCAGTCTGCCATATGGCTTTTGTCTGTGACCTCAATTTCACGGTCCAATGAACACGTTAAGTTTTTGTGCTTAGGTTAGTTTCTCAGTAACTATAAGTAGTTTCTGAGTAACTATAAGTGGTTGGTCAACAGGGGCGTAGCTAGGTCTAAAATAAAGTATAGGCACAAAATGCGGCAGGGGTTCTGGGGCCGCTTAAGGCCCCCAGTGGGTCCAAGGCAAAGCCCTGGTAGGGGGTCAGGGGGGCGAAGACACCCCGGAAGCTCCAGCGATTTAGCAGAATGGGGATGGTAGAACTGTTATCGATTTGAGAACACCTGTGTCCTGTTAAACTTTATTGCAATAAAATTACATTTTTCTTGTACCGGTTACGAAAAATCTTGTGAAATATACAAGGTCAAACAAGAGATGTATACCCAAAAATAATGTTTGACAAGTAGATTATCAGACTGCTCTAATTTACCCAATCGTGGTGCACAATGCATGTATCTCCTGAATTTTATTTGCAAAGATGTCTTCTAATTATTTTTATTGGTGACCTGTGTTTGTAAATAGTTACTATATTTTAATACTCTTTTTTGGACGCCGGGAATTGAAACTTTGCCAGTAACTTTGATTGCTGCGTACCAAACCTCAATCCTGAAACGGATATAGAAATTGTCGACATCTAGCAAAACTTACTAGTATGCTAAGGAAAGTCTTGAACTCGCTCTGAGATCTGTTTGATAATGCGAGTGCAGACCTGCCAGACAAATATTTCTACGATGGCTTGTTGTGATTAAGTTTGGGTACAATTGTATAAGTCATTTCGAAGACAATTTAATGGGGGCTCGCCGCTGGAAGCCATCTTGGATGAGTTCAGACCTAACGTAAATTTCTTTGAAGCGACCATCTTGGGACCATTGTGGCTAAGTTTGGTTGAAATCAGACTAGTAGTTTCAGAGAAAATCGTAGATTGTGTTTAGCGGTCCAATATTAAACTATGTTCCCAACACACAGCCATATTTGATGAGGTATGCCCTGCCGGATATTTTTGGAAAGGACTATCAAAGTACTATTGTCACAATTTGATAATGGCTGGACAAGTAGTTTCTGAGAAGGTCTTTGGATGTGTTTCCCCGGGTCTAGTATATGGCTAGCAGCAATCTTAAATGAAGTGCGGACCTGCTGGATACAATTTTCAAAGGGAACCACCTACGGACTATTGTAGCCAAGTTTGGTTCTAATATGCCCAGTCGTTTCAGCAAAGAAGATCTTTGAATGAAACGTTAACAACGGACAGATGACGGACACCTAGTGATGGCAAAAGCTCACTTTGACATAGACAGGTGAGCTAAAAAGGAAAGATTTTTTTTTAAGGATTGAATAGGGCTGCTCTGATTTTACTCTGAAGTCATGCTGGCCAGGAGTGTATGCACATTACACCTATCTGATCAGATATTTTTAATGTGGTTTTCATTTTCTATACGACCGCAAAAATTTTGCAGTCGTATTATGTTATGGCGCAGTCGTCGGCGTTGGTGTCGGCGTCTGTGGCCAGCATAACTTTGTTTCTAGTGGACGGATCATCTTCAAATTTCATTATGTGGTTTCTTGGCATAATGGCTATCCCGGGTTTTAATTTCGGGTTTATGGCCCCACCCGTTTCAGAAAAAGGGGTAAAATTGGGTATTTTTGTGTCTGTGGACAGCATAACTTTGGTTCCAGTGAACAGATCATTTTCAAATTTTAGTATGATGTTTCTTGGCACATGCTTTAGCCCGGGCTATAATTTTATGTTCCTGGCCCCGCCCGTTTTAGAAAAAGGGGCCCAAAGGGTTTAAATTGGTTGTTTTCACATATTTGACTGTAGAATCTTTATTATTTATTGGATTTTGATGGGGTTTCTTTCCGAAAACTCCTTAGAAAATTTCCAATCTGGAATATGCCAACGGATTTCACGTGGCATGTACCGTTCACGAGATAAATGGGGCCCAAAAGGGGCGAATTTCAAAAATTTCATTTTTTTATTTTTAGTCCGATTTTGATNTTTAGTATACATACTTAATACTTTAGGATTTAATGTCATGATATTGTTGTTGAACAGGTGTAGCTTCTCTAACATTGTTAAGTATTCTAAAACTTCTGGTAGATCCTCAAGCTCATTGTTTCCACAGTTCAAAATCTGCAACTAAAAATCAAAAGAAGCATGAGTTTTGATATCCATTCTAACTTAAAAATCATATAGGGATTAGAGATAAATAGATGTAACACAGACAAGATTTAAGTTCATAGACTAAAACAATGATATGTCTTAGCAAATGGAGTAATGTTACGCCAGTTTTTGCAATATACATATGTCACTGTACACAAATTACTTGAAGCATTGATAATAGAAAGTAAACTCCTAAATTAAATGATAACAACAAAAAGAATTATCCTCTTTATAAACATGACAGGATGGCCTACCATTATGGATGCATACCTATCAATCCCTGACAAAGAAAAATCAGGTCATGAACAGCACAGAATTTGAAATCCCTGATCAAAACACATGATGAACTTCTTTGACATATTTCTGATATATCTTACAGATAAAACATTTTAATACAGATAACAATAACATTATAATACATTGTAATAATGCCAGTTAGTTCAGTTGAGATTGCTCTTTTAATAATTTGAGTCATTTTAGTTTTTCCTGAGGCTAAGCATCCCATTATCTGGGAACACCTCTTTGCACAGTTTGTGAAGTTTTCTCCAAAAGTTTAAGCTGGATTATATATATGTTCAGTTAACAAACTGTTTAAGTCTCATCATTGGATATTTTGTCCTGTAGTTTTTAGTTTTTGGATGTGGTTGAAATATGATTTTTTTTAACAGTACAGCAGATTTCTATAAGCCCGTGTGGGTATCTGATAGGAAGTGTGCATGTATAAAAGGTTGATTGATTGATTGAATATTGTTTAACGTCTACTCAGCAATATTTCAGCTATATCAAGACGAGAACAAGTGTGTTAATAAATAATCACTTTGAGGTATGAAAAGGGCCATGGGACGGGAAATTCTGACTGCCACTGGAAAAGTAGGATGAAATCGTCAAGGGCGGGGAATTTAGCCTTGTAGCCGATCACCTACGGACCACCCCAAAAAGAGCTTGCTACAAGGGTTCTTTAACGTGCAGGAAGCGTGGCATTTCTTCCAACACGTGGACCTGAGTTTACATCCCATCCGAAAGATGGGTTGTGTATTTATTAATCCCGCACAACCACGGTATGGGTCCTACTTCTATATCCCGGGACCCTCGGGGTCAGCCTCCGTTTAGGAGGGGTCACACCCCGCAAGCCGGAGATACTAGGTCCTATTTCTATATCCCGGGGTTCCCTCGGGGTCCTCTGTTAGGAAGACTCATACTCCAAGCTCAGAGGATGCTGCGGGCCTATTCATTAGCCGGGACCGCGCACGGCGGCATGTATAAAAGGGTTTTTCACCACAAGATATGTATACATTTTGTACTTATGTGGGATTTCATAAGGTGCAGAAAGTATCAATGTGTCCTATGTTGTTTGGTTTGACCAAGGTGAATTCTTCTACCCAGTGTTTCTGATAGGATCATCTGTATTTTTTCTTCTTTTGAGGGGTCAAGCAAGCTGTCCCAGAGACAGACCTCTTCCTGTCCACCATGTGGGTTCAAGTTGTGATTGCACAACTTGAAAGAAAACTACTCACAAATTACGGTAGCATATTTTGATTGAAAAGGCTTTATTTTGTTGATTGCTCCAAACTAGAAATGTACACAAGTGACATAAATTGTGTAGAGGAAAAACGGATTTTGGAAATGATACATAAAATTTCCAGGTGATTCCAGGATGTATATGGTGAAATCCCAGCTTATTTGACTAACATCCAATGGGTGACTATGAAAGAAAGGGTGACAGGCAAAATAAGAGAAAATCATGGGTGTGACCAGCAGAAATCAGGTGCCTTAACACTATATAAATGTACATGTTAATGTACCGGTAGGTAGATATCAATTGCTTAGGCTTACAAAACATTTCATCAGCTCATTTGCTATGAATATGAGAGCATCAAGGGTACTTATATATAGGTTTTGAGCTAAATTCCCCAAAAGTGACCATATAAAAAATAGCCTCAAGGAAAGTGATAATTTTGCATTCACAACAGAAAACCTGGCATGGGTTTGTTTTAGGGATAAGGTTTCACTGATTAGGGTTAGACTTACTTTTGTTAATGTTAGGTAAGTCTAAGATAGGGTTGGCGTAACTGGGAAAGGGTCCCCTAGAATTAGGCTACGAAAATATTGTAAAGAGAACAATCCTCTCCCGTTACATTAACAACATAGGCATATACAGCAGGCGAATGGACATTGGGTAATTATAATTGGAAAGATAAGCTTTATTTGACTTCAGAAATTACAGGTATTCACCAGTACTGTAACCTGTTAAATATATGACATGTATTTAAAATTAACAAGCTTTTAATACCAACACCAAGATTTAACCACCCAATAGACCCCCTTCTCACTTTTTTTTATGAATGAATTGCGCCAGTTGACCTGGGGTCAATCGGTGCAAATTGCGTCACTCAACATTGTGACATTGGAAAATCTATATTGTGACGTCAAAATTTTCCAGGAAAATTCATGTAGTGGAAAGTTGTCTATAGCAATTGTTAGCTTCTCACATGGTTGCAAGTCTTCTGGAGGAAGAAAGCCAGAAATTCCAAGCTGAAAAACCAGTGAAACCTCTGAGCTTAGGTAAATGGCTTGAAACTTTGACACGTGGGATTCGAACCCATAGTTGTGTCAGCTAATACATAATTTCATGATGACATCACAGTCATGATTTGACCAATCACAGAGCAGATAAAATTTACCGGAAGTCTCCCGGGTCGGTGTTGTTTTCTAGATTTTTCATCTGAGCTTATGGGAAAAAGGTCAACTTTCGATGTTGATATCTAATTTATTTTCACAGTTAAAATCCATATAAAGTATTTTTTATGCTTAAAAAAATAGAGCAGTGCTCAAGGTCCCCTGCCTTAGAGTTGTATGTTCCTTTTACCTGAAAAACGGTACAAGATGAAAAAAAATTTTTGGGGAGAGTTTTATTGCATTTTTCACGAGGAAGCATTTGCAAAAAACCCCATCAAAATCCGATGAAAAATAAAAGAAAAATTTTTTTGGCACCCCCACCCCCCCAACACCTTTGACCCCAATTATCTTGAAAACGGTAAGAGATACCAGAAATCTGTTGGCATATGTATGAAAGCATTCATTGAGAGGAATCTAATGGAAAAATCCCATCGAATCGGAAAAAAAATAAAAATTTCCCACACGGACCAAATTTTGGTGCAATAAATTCTATTTTTAGAAATTGTGACCTTCACCTTTGACCTACTGACCCCAAAATCAATAGGGTTCTTGCCCTTCCCTATTCCTTCCATCTGTATATGTTTTGTTTCAATCGGGCAAGGGATACTCAAGTTATCATCAGGAAACGAAATCCGGAATGACGGAATGACGGAAAGGCGAATTCTATAGTCCCCCGCTTTCGCGAAAGGCGGGGGACAATAACGAGGAGAATTCATAACATTAATTTCTAAAAATAATTTTGAAAGAATAAGAATTTGTACTCTGGGTCTCTTCCATGCCCCAATGTTTCACCTACTCAAAAAATCGATATCCCGTATGTCCGGAATTATGTACTTGGTTGAAAGTTGAGTGCCCAAACCACTAGCCACCCTATCCCTTGAAAAGTTTGTGCACTGACTGCTGACTGTACTATTGAACTTTGGCTTAGTACTTTACCTGAAACAGATGACTAAGTTCTACAGGCAAATCTTTGAGTTTGTTTCCTCTAAGTTGAAGATGCACTACACAATCTAACTTTCCTATAGCTTTAGGCACTCGATCTAGTTTTTTGTTACAGAGATTCAAAGTTTTAGGCTTTCCTTTCAGTGCGCGGACTAGGATGGTGTCCGCCATTTTGACGCTTTTTGTTGCTATCTGGTTCTTCTTGTTTCGTATGTTCCTGCGTTCAGGAGCACTTGCAGGATCCGGTACTATGGATTATTTGCACATTCTTTTAGAAACAAAACAAATATGACAGTGGCTGAACCTGAATGTTTGCAAGATTAATTTGATATGTTAAAAATTACTTTGAGTAGGGAGCAAGGGTCTTGCAAAAATCCGATGCGGGTCACGATTGTCGCCGTTGAGTCCGGCGAACGGAAAGAAAAACAGAATCAAGTATAACTATTTACAAGCTATTATTTTTTTATCTTCTTCACAGAAGAATATTTCCGGTTGTAGTTTCAAAAACGTTTTGACACAATCTGAACCCCCATTTATTGATTTATCCACACTACAGATAGTCTTAAATCAGTTTTATTGAAGATAATTGTGTAGAAACACAATTATGAACATGTCACACTTCAAAACTGATCCTAAGTAGACCCATTCCCTAGAAAAAATAGTTGCAAATAAGTTTTCATGAGACAATAACAGTTGGTTTATATTTTCTTAGGGACATGAACAAATATATTGACCCTGATGATGATCCTTCATTACACAGGTTGGAAGGATCATCAGGGACAGAAAGGGGTGGTCTAGTCATTATGAAAAAGAAAGAAAAGAGTGATTTCGAATTTAAGAAACCTCTCGCTTCAAAAGTTTCTTTACTGGGTCTTGATAAACTGGCAGCTGAAAAGAGAAAGCTGGATAGTATAAATGAACAGTTAATTAAAAAATCCAAAGTAACATCATACAGAGATGAAGATGATGATGACAGTAGTGAATCAAGCAGTGATGATGAAACAGATCATTCAAAGTCAAAACATAAAAGCTACAAAGAAAGGTACTTTGCATATATACTCCCGTCCCACTTCTCCGTGGGTTCCACTTCTTCGTGGTATTCACGTTCATTTCAACCAAATTTTTAACTGTGACGTCACCGTTACTACGTAGCTACATACCACGAAGATATGAGCTACCAGTATATACATGTAAGACAAACATACATACATGTATGTACCTTCAAAGTGACCTAATTCAACAGTTAAACCTGGAAAATTAATCCTTTGCCTAAATATTTAGCATGGCCTACCAGGTCCTGGAAATTTCATGGTCACACTCAATAACCCAAATTGAATGGTGTCGAATTTTTAGGAAGTCATTTTTTAAGGCGGGTTTTCTGCCTTCTAGCTGTCGGGTAAAGCCATCTTGAAAAAAGTCTGTTTCAACCAGACTCTTACATTAAGGAGACTACTTTGTATGAAAAGAATCGGAATGATCCAGACTATCGTTAAAAACGCGTACGGCTTACCAGTTATTCATACGAAGGCACAAAAAATAATCCATTCATGTGGTGATACAGTGTCCATTTCATGATCAACTACATCGTTTTATGTGTTTATTGTATTTATTTAATATCTTTTAAGAGATACTATGCTTTTTTAATCTCAGAGCACTTAAACTGACATTCGAAATTCACGATTCGGTTCATTCATGAAAATTTCCTGTGGCGCGCTATGATTTTACAAGTTTTTATGAATGGATACATAGTAACTTCTACTTTCGCTGTTGTAACTCGTAAAAATGTATGTATTTCTCAATATATAAGACTTTGAAACTTTTAATGGTTACACTGACGTACTCTACCTTAAACAGTTAAAAAAGGATCAATCAAACCGTAGCTTCGTTTTCTTGTTTGTTTTGTCCCGACAAGTGGCGCGTTGTTTTTTTTATATTAATGGCCAACTTAATTACGCCTGCATGACATACGCCGTAGTTAATAAGGGTCAAATAAGTTTCAAAATAATCCGAAATTACAACAAATGTTCTTTATGGAATACTTCAAATACATTTAAACTTTAGAATAATTCAACTATGTCAACAATGAAGCACGGAAGGTTTAAACTTGATCTCCAACGCCGTTCCTAATCACAAGCGTAATCAAGTACAACACGTGTACTGGATCACGCGGAACCATCATGAAGGTCCCAAACTGTCACTGATTTGTTACAACAGGAGGAAGCGCTCGCTTGCTGAATTTCCATCATTTGCAGTGATTCCTTCTTTTGTAGTAATTCATTTTTCACGTTGTGTTGAAACGGCAATGAAATCTGTTACTATTCTGTACCAAGAACACGTTCACGAAGGCAAGACGTTGCCATCCATCATACAGACATATGGTTGCCAGGTATAAGAAAACACTCCATGCTAGATAACGAAAGTCAATGTAAAAACGTCAGTTGAAAACTCGTGAGGGTCCTGTTAAAACTATATATATATACGTAATTATTTCATAGCCTAGTAGTAGATCTAGTTCTAACCTTTAAAAAATTAAAAGTGGCTAAAAGCATTTCGGCTTCCCATGATCCAGTGCTTTGATCCAACAGATGTAGATAAAAATCCGGGATAAAAAATACAAATATTCAATTCTCTACCAGAGACCCATCATAAGAAGAAGTCTGCAACCCATTCAATTGTTTGGAAGGTGTTGTGCCCAGATAATGCCAGAATGACTTGCTTCGGCCTAGATAAAAAGTTTGATAGTAAACAAAAGTTTTTTTTCTTGGCTGGGAGCAAGTCCCACTCCCTGTGATAGGGCCGTTATCAGTAAAATCCTCTACATGTGGTTCCTTCAGATCTCGTGCTAGTGAATATTAATGTACTCATGAAAACAAATAATTGTTTTAATCTCTATAGTCATCAAAATGATAACAAGACAAAATTAGAAATATCAACATTTATCAAGCCACGGAGTGTAACACTTCTTTGGAAAACTTACATGTACCAACAAAGAGGAACAAGGCAATGGAATGTAAATAGAGTTTTTAATATATCGCCAACAACCCATACAAAAACTGAAAAGACAACCCAAACCGGGAAGCTAAGGAAAACTTCAGATTTTAATTCTTGAAAAAATTACATGCCAACATTTCAGCAAAACAGTAATAATAACATAACTTCTGGGAGTACCCAGGAACCTGCCTTAACAGCATTTCATGCTTTGATTTTTTTTAGAAACTTGACGTTTTTGATCCTAACAGTATCAAATTTTAAATCAAACAGAAAGGCTATTAATCATGTACCTAACAAAACATATACATTCTGACCTGGTATATTTACTAGTATCGCTTCTCCATTTCATTAATTCCACTTTTATCTAAGGATGCTAAGTGAGTCATGTAGGTAGAAATATAAAGTGAAGGTGTCTTTGTGGTATTGTCCAATATTTGTTCATTTATGTTTCATATTTTTAGATAGTTAACAAAATGATTATAAATGTAAAGAAAGTTGTTCCTTATCCTGTGTCATTATCCCTTTTACAACATTTTCATGAAAAATTAAAATGCAAGAAATCTAAATTAGTGCTGGATGTAGGGAAAAAAGAAATTACACAACATGAACACATTTGGTAGAGAATCATTTATAATATGTACCAGTAGGAGTTTCTGCTGTGACGTCACAGGCTTGAAAAATTACTTTTGGTTGGCAAGAAATCATGGTCACTGATAAGGGTCATAAAATTGTCATTTTCATTTAACCAGTAAGAAGTTTTTATTTGAGGTAAATTGCTAATTCCTTTCTATATAAATTACGGAATGTTCACACTTTTAGAGAGTATAGAAAATTTCAACTTGTTATTTTCAATGCATATAGAATTAGCTTAGGCCAAAAAAAAAAATATGTGTGTTTACGGTAGTCCGACCGACCCTATTTTTTAGATGCTGACCCTAGAACTTTTTATTTATTCTCCTAAAAAAAAAGTTCAGCGTTGTTATCAACCGACCCTATTTTGATACAGACCTCTGTAAATTGATAAGTTTATCTGGTAACATGCTTCCGCTGGTACGGAAAGTTAATAAAATAGACATTTAAACTTTTTATTTGGTTCAAAAGACATTCAAATCGACAAAAATCAAGAAATATGCCAAGTTTCTTCCAAAACACAATGCAAATGGCAGGACTTCCGGTTTGTAGGATTAATTTCGGAACGGACTTGGGAATGACCCGAACTTTTTCCGGATTTCGTTGACGATGCCTGAAAAAAAAAAAAAAAAGATTCCCGACCTACCGCCCCTAATTTTTTTCAGCAGACTACAGTAAACACACATATTTTTCTTTTTGGCCTTACTTGTAAACTGTATGAATTTCTAAAATTTTTCACATTTTTGAAAGCAAATAAAAAAAATATTAGGTGAAATTTTAAAAAAGTAAATCTGTAGAAAAAATATGAATTTCTCAATGATAAATATGCATTTTACAGATCCAAAATCGTGCTTCTAACAAAAAAGTAATTAAACATCGAAAATTCTATCCTTATAGTATACAATGGTTATTGTTTAGCTTTGCCAACCAAAAATGCTAATTTGCATATGTAAATTAGATTTTGTGACATCACTAATTGGATCCGGGGAAACTCCTATATCAATACAGAAATTCATGTTTCACAATTTTATACTTCATTTTATCAATAACCTCTTATTTTTATTTTTTAATATATATTAACAATTTTTAGGAATTGAATGCAATATTTTGTAGTTTTATTAAACCGTGGACTGTAACACATTTTGAATGAAGTGCACAAGAGCTTTATGTAAAAAATGCTATGGTCCTTGCTTTTACATTACAATAAAACTGCAAAATATTGCATTTAATACTTATTACGTTCCGTAAATGGAATGCAGGTGTTCCTGAGAACCAAACTTCTCTAGATTTTCCATTGACTTTACATTGAAAACTTGATTCTTTAAAACAAAATGAAGAAATATTTAGAATTTCATAAATTTTTGTCAGAAGTATTTTTTGGATGTATTTAATCATATTATGAACAAACAACGAGAGGTCAGTGTGCAAAAAATTCTACTGCATTTTAATAGATAACATTAGAGAAGCTAGAAAATCTGACAAAAGGTCAAAAACTTGCAAGTGACATGCCTTTTAAGTGACAAGTGATCTGATCATGTTTCTTGCAGCACTATCAAATGTTAACAATAAAACTTTGTTTTGTGTCTAAGTTTTGGAAAAAGATTGTTTTGATGGAAACATGAAACTTACTTCTTTATTTTATTCGTGTTTGATACGTCCCAAAATTGTTTTGCATGGAATGAAAGATAATTTATAAGTACAACTGAACTTCGATGACCCCAACTGCAATAGCTCAAACACCATGCGTTTAACTTAAACCCTTTTTATGGTCCCTTTGTACAAGTGAAAATGTAATTCAACCTAACCCAAATAATTCAGTCGTTATATTCCACTCACTACGATCGCTCCATTAACGCCTGAATGTATACACCTGGGAAATCCTTCAACTGGATGTATTGATTGAGCTAAGAATCATGGGTACTCAATTTATAAATAATAACTTTTTGTTCTTTCCATTGTCGATATGCAGCACAATAAGTGTGTCTATTCCATTTAAGATTAATCAGATAAATTAATTTGCAGATTTTTGAATTTTAACAAATATTTTGTCTCGATACTAAACGTAGAAAGATAGATATTTATTTAGACATAATATCAAATACATTACAAACATCAAATAACACATATGTACATAAACATGGCATAATAGACAAGACATTACATGGAATTCTAAAATCTTACAGTCGTAAAAAATAAAATAATTGAAATATTAAAAGATGGTTACGATTGAATATGATTTTCAAAAAGTTTAATGATACATATGTATATATATGCAAATGGCATTCTGATATTACATCAGGGATGACCCACGAAAGCTCTAAAGCTTATTTCCAGTGGGTCTACAAATAGTTATTCACATACAGTAAAAAGTAAGCAACAATATCCCTAAAACATCGCATCGTCAACTTCTATATTTGTAAACAAGCTGCATGTGCTATTGCGCAAACTCACGAATTTAAAGCTTGCTGATTGGTCACCTTTTTCAGAGAGCAGCTGAAGGATTTTTAACATGTGACGAGTTCAAGCCCTTTAGAGGTGATCAGCCGCTAGAGGGCACAGAATTATTCAAGTTAGATTCAACCTGGATAGATGAACATCCCTCTAGCTCAAACTGTTTTCATTGGTCCTTTTGGCGATCAAGCCATTGAAGTTTGACTGTAGGTATGACTTATTTTAAGCCAGTTATTTCAAAAACCATTTTGTAAGAATATGTGCGCCTGTCCTAAGTCAGGAAATTTATTAAGCCTTTGTGTGTCTTGTCTGTTTTCTAGTTAGTTCACTTTATGTCTATGGTAGTCTAGGATGATGGTTTATTTCGCTGAACTTGATTACTCTTTATTTTGGGGCCAACTCCGACTTACCCTTGGGTGTGGGGTTTCCTCACCATTCATTGAAGATCTTATGGTGGCTTTGAGTTGTTATTACTCCCCTTAGGGTCATTGTCTCTTTGACACATTCCCCGTTTCCCTTATTTTTCCAATTAGATTTTAATTTGTCCTAAACTTAAATTGTTCAATCACAGCAGGGTCAAATTAGTGGTAGCTGAAGGAGATTGAGCAAGTTTTTACAAACTTTACTTTATAATTATAGAAACTACCGCCCACCAAGAATTGAAACTCCTTCTCATCCAGGAGGTGTTAGCAGGGAAGCTAAAGAAAGGCAACATCAAAGACACAAAGAAAGAGAAAGGGGAGTTTATGTATCATCAAAAGAGAAAGACAAAAGGGATAAAGACAAAGATAGAAGAAGGGACAGGCATAAAGATTATCGTAGAGAAAGGAATAAGGACAGAGGTATGTTAAGTCAGGTGTCATTTTGTTAAGACAGATTTGCTGTAACAGGGGATTTTTTTTGTAATTTTTTATTTTTTCAAAATTTCAACATACAATTACATAATACAAGTACAGAGTTATATATAAACAATCATTTAACATAATATCATTAAATAGATAGACACAGATATGTTGAAATTTTTTTTACTTTTTATAGGAAAGGAGAGAGAGAGAGAGAGAGAGAGAGAAAGAGCATAGAAAAGGTGGTACGTTAATATTGAAAGTCTTGTCCTGTTTTCATACTACATGTATTGAAATTATATAAAAATGTATTTAAATTTATTATGAATACAGGGGATTTAATTTGGCAGTGTATTCCTGCCTTTTGGATAAATACAATAGGTTGTTTGTATGTCCTGAAATTCTGCACATGGAAAGAAAGTACACTTACATGTCCACCTTAAATCAAATGGAAATTGACAAATAATAAAACCTTTTTGGGACATTCAACCATAAATGGAAACATTGATAAAATAAAAAAGTTTTTCTTATTCTGAAAACAATTTTCATACATAAAATATTGATGCAAAATGCTTCATACATGTGTATATGGTAAATGCTTATTGACTGGGAGTAAAGTAAATAGCAGGTTGTACTAATTATTGCAAGAAATATAACTGATAACACACATATTAGGGGGACACCAGATTTATTTTTGCAAAATTACTAATCATTGAGAAAACGTTAGAGAAAAATAAAACATTATATGCATGTACCCACTTTATGTCTTTTTTTGTTGAAAAATTTGAGCAATAAAATAAATAGTCTTAAAAAGTTAGAGATAATAAATATTTCAGATAGGAGAGACAGAGATTACAGAAGGGAAGACAGAAGCCATAGGGATACAGATAGACATTTTGACTCCAGGAGAGGAAGTAGTAGGAGAGAATGGGATGAAACTCCCAGATTTAAAGACAGTCCAGCCACACCAAACATTCATGTAAAAGGTAAAATAATGATTGTTTTTATAAAGCAATGAAAAGATAGGCTGCACATTAATGATTATACATATATTCATCCTTGTAAGTCCACAAAGGGCATGTATGTGTCTCTCAAATTTGGGCATGCTGTGATCATGTTGGAATTGGATTTGTTTATACTACTTGATTATAAGTAAGAGGGTATATTAGTTTCATGATGTCTGTTTGTCCATCAATTGAGACTGATTTATTGTCCAGCTAGCAGTGGTACAGCTTTATACATAAATAGCATGTTGACCAACATGATTACTGTAATGCCTATAATGAAATTAGATAGTGCTAGAGGATTTGTAATTTTGATTTCCTGTGAAAATGAATGATTTAGATAATAAACAATCCTAACTGAGCAGAAAACGTGTATCTGACAATACACTTTAACACAGCACAATTTGAGACATTATGTTTCATTATTTATATATTTAAAACTTCCTTTGGTTTCTTTCAGCATATAATACATAATTGGTAAAAGTTAAGAAAGAATATTGAGTGACTGTACATGAGGTTAAACCATCTAAGAATGAAATTAACTTTATTTACCCATTATTGATTATACTGGAGGGATAGGAAATTTTTCATATCTTTTATGTTAAAAGAAAATGGAACTGAAAATGTGTTTACTTTTAACAATGTTATGCACATACAGTGAAATTTGTCTTTACCAAATCCTTGTGCCTCTTTTACATATTTTTCAAAGGCAGAAAATAAATGTATAATGTAAGATGCATTGCAGACACTCCATCGAGAACCAGTTGGGAAGATGAAGAGGATGTCACACCATTGAAGAGATCTAGTTGGGATCTACCGACACCTGCTATGTCCAGACGGGAGGATGATAGTGAGAGAAGTTACAGGTCGTCTAGAGACTATGATAAATATGATAAAAGGTAAAAGACTGATAATATAATTTACAGTTAAATCTGTCCATACTGAACTTTTGTGGAATTGTATATTGTAGAATTGTATACAGATACCTGTCTTAACTATGCTTTTGTTGAATTGTATTGTTATATTTGTCCAAGCTGAACTTTTGTAGAACTGTACAGTAATACCTTCCAAAACTCCACTTTTGTTATGGCATTGTACAGCAATACCTGTCCAAACTGAACTTTTGTGGCATTGTACAGTAATACCTGTCCAAACTGAACTTTTGTTGCACTGTACTGTAATACCTGTCCAAACTGAATTTTTATGGCATTGTACAGTAATACCTGTCCAAACTGAACTTTTATGGTATTGTACAGTAATACCTGTCCAAACTGAACTTTTGTTGAATTGTAAAATCATACCTGTCTAAACTGAACTTTTGTTGTGGAATTGTACAGTAATACATGTTCAAAACTTTTTATGGTATTGCACAGTAAATTGTCTAAACTAAACTTATGTGAAGCTGAATGCTTTGTTCTCATTTTATAAGTGATCAATTGACACAGTGAAAATAATACCTTTTATTGGTTTGAGTTCAGTTTAGACAGGATACTTGTTAAAATAATTCTAAGTTGAAAACAAAAAAGCAATGTTCTTGAATACAATATCATCATTGTAAAAGATAAATAAAATGAATGCATTTCATATTTAAATGAAGTTTAGAGTTTAAGTGAAGATTTTAAATAAACATGTTTTTTCCCACTAGACATAAGAAGAAAAGATCAGACGAGACACCTTTACCCACACCTACATATAAATATAATTCCTGGGCACCTGATAAAAAGAAAATACAGTACACACCTAGAGATACAGAGGAAAATGGTATGTGATATATGCATGTTAGTGACCTATATTTTAATACATTTTATCTGACTACATTTATTTGCATAATTACCCTGTCACATAATGTTTTATACTTGTCAGCCTGTTTAAGCATCTACAGTTACTTTTTTGAGGGGGTAGAAGGAGCATGCCATATTCTGATTACTGGCGGAATATTATACAAGTAAATGGAGAATGGATGTGGGAAAATGGCAACTTTACAAGCAAACTGCACTATGAGTACAAGGATAGGTTAGTGCACAACCTGCATTTAGGAGTAAAAATCCACAAAGTATACTAGCTTTCTGAGGTTTAAAAAAATGAAACTTTTTTCCTTTGTTACAAATACACTGAAGTGAATATGATATTGTGAGATAAAAAAAAACTTAAACCTCAATCTAAAACAAACATTCAAGAGCAATGATTTCTGATATTTAACAAGCATACCAACTAGAAATGTGATGTTTTAATGTTTATCCCCCTGCAGATGAAGTAAAGAGAGACTATACAATAAAGAAATATCTTTGTCTTTCTGTCTGTTTGTCCATTCTCTTTGTAGGCACAACTCCACTTAAACCACATCAAGAATATTTATGAAACTACTCAATATGCAGATGTGCATGAATGAAGATATTTATTGTCTGACATCATGAAAGGGAGATAAACTCACTTTGACTTTTTATGCCCCCGCCGTTAGGCGACAGGGCATTAAATTTTACCCTTATCCGTCCATCCGTATGTCCATTTGACGTCTGTACATCCGTACATACGTCCAAAATTTTTGTCAAAGATTTCTCAGCTTGTGTATGCAGGAATGATTTGATATTTGGTCTGAAGCTTTGGTATGATTAGTTGTACTGTGTCTCCCCTTTTCAAGTCTGTCGCTCATCTACTTCCTGTTTGCCGATATATCTGTATTATGGGGGGCATCCATGTCCCATGGACACATTTTCTTTTATTATTAATTGCTTTTTCAAAGATTGTCTTGTAAGTGTAACTTCTCACAATCCACTACATGGATTAACATGTAAGTTTACACAAAGAAAGGAATATAATCATTGTTATTCATCTTTAAAGGGAGATAATTTGGTTTTAAATTTTCTTTGATTCGTTTATTGAACTTCACACACAAAGCATGAACACTATATGGAGATGTGCATGAAGGAATTTGATTATTGTCTGACACCATGTAAGGGAGGTAATTTAACTTTTCATTTATTTCTTTAGGAATTGGGATGCAGTTTTTATCCTTTTATGACTTTGCTAAAGTTAACTCCAATATCATATGTTTGCTTAAGTTTGTAAGTTGCAGTTGAATTAACTGATTGAAATTGCCATTGTAAAGCACATTTGGGAAATTATGAATAAAATTCTTTCGATGTTATGAACCCATCAACAAGAGGATATGTGACCAGTCTGTGTAATTTCACAGACTTTGGCTTTGGAGGGAAGCATCTCGACTTTTACTTGTCATATATAATTGAAATTTCAGAAACCCAACAGACTTCATAATGAAATGGAATGTTTTTCATGACAGAGTATACAATGTGAAATTTGTAATTTTTGTGTTTCAGGTAAAGCTGAGCCATTTAAATCTGAAGAAGACAGACTTGAATGGGAAGAGGAACAAAAAAGGTTAGATAGAGAATGGTATGGACTGGATGAAGGGTACGATGATGAACACAATCCATTCTCAGGGACATCAGATGAATATACCAAGAAAAAGGAAGAAGAACTTAAGAAAAAGAAACGTAACAGAATGTCTGCAAAACAGAGACAAATTCATAAAGTAAGAAAAATTAGCAAGAGTTCTTGATTCTATTATACATGTACAATAAAGATCATTATAAAATGACTTT
>MJUU01016220.1:0-33467 GCA_002080025.1 Modiolus philippinarum | reverse complement strand
ATTATGACTTTAAATTTTGAAATTATGAACTATAAAGAATATTTTTAGTTATAGTGATGAATTTTGTAATTTTAAATATGAAAAATTCTTTTAAATCTATGCTTATATGAAAGAAAAGTATACTTTAAACCTTACCACATCAAATTGGTGGCTTTTTGTTTTATTCCTTTCTGTCTGTCTGCTTCCCTTTCTATCTTTGTAGAGGGTACATGGTTTGTCTGTAATTATACAAAAATAGCAAAGTTCTGAACCTGGGTAAACATTTGGATTTTAGTGCATTTTACATAAAATAAACAGTGTTGAACATAAGAATATTTTATTGTAGAATTATTTATACATGCATCTTACACTTGAAAATATCATTACAAAAGACCAGAAAAATTTCATTGTGGGAATTCCTTACTTTACATTTTCAACACTTTGGATGCGGAGTGCCCAACTTGATTCTTAAAGACAGCACAAATATATATTTAATTCCTAAATCAACTTTCCATACTTACCTGTAGATTTAATTTCTGTTTTGAAAATTCAAACTGATTCTTGAATCCAGTTTTATTTGTAGGAAAAAGTATCAGAATCAGGGGATTATGATTTTAAAAAAGATCAAAAATTTGCTGATATAATGAAAGACAGTGAGGCTGTTAGTGACTTTGCTAAAAAGAAATCATTGAAAGAACAAAGAAATTTCCTGCCTATTTTTGCAGTAAGAAATGAGGTGAGATTTTCTTTTAGAAATAAACTTAAAACTTATTCTAATCAATTAATTTTAATGTTGATAGCAAAATGATCAATTAAATATTAACATATGTTAAATAAATTTATTGTTGTGCTATTATCATTGCTTATTAAATGCTAAGAATATTTTTTATACTTAAAACAGTTATTGAATTATTTAAATATAAACCTTTATAAATTTTAATAAAGTACTTTGTGAAAAACAGATGAAATTTGCAGTGTAATAGCTACTGGTAAATGAAGATGATACATCAAAAAGTAACTATTTTTTGACATTGTTAAATAGAAAGTTAAATGAATTAAAATATTTTTTTTCTGTTTTTAAACCTCAAAAATTCTAATTTTTTAACTTTGATGTTATGAATAATTTTTTTTACTAAAAAAAGATTTTTTAGACAAAATTCATAAAAAGTTATTCACATATAAAAATCATATTTAAAGGTGTTCTTCATTTAAAATATAGATGAAACACAAAATAGATTTTATAAAAAGGCAAAAAGGGTTTCTTTGTAATTTGTATTAAATGATTTGTAATTTTTTTTTCATATAATAAACTGGCATTTTGTATGATGTTCCAAATAGAGTTTTGTATCTTTTTTCTATTTTTTTTCTTAAAATAAGAATAAATGTAGCAATTTCTAGAAAAGCCTTAAAAATCAAAGAAAACATATATTAGGGATTCAAAATGATTAAAAAAGATTTGTTTTTCTTAAATAATAAACTTCTTTCAGATGTTCTTAAAAAGTATTAATTTTTGAGACAAAATGTTAAATAAATTATTATACTTACAAATGTAAATCTAATTCCACAATATCAAAACATACAAAGTAATTAATCCTATAATAAAATGAATATTTTCACTTAAATTGAGTTAATATCTTCCTGTCTCACTTGTACAATTTAATTACAAAAATCTTATTGTGTTTACAAACTAATTATCTTTTCCTGAATGTCACATGTTGGTTTACTTTGAGTATAGGTGTAATTAATTAATTGTCAATACCAGATCATTCAATAATTAAATAAACCAATTAACTAAGAGAACAATGAGCTAGTTGTAGTATTCCTCAATCTAATTGTGAGATTTCCTCTGTTTTTAGTAAGGTGAGAAATCCTCTCCCAGACAAAGTATAAAGTCTCCAATATCTTACTGGAAAATCATATCTGCTTTCATTGCAATTTAGTAAAGACATACAAAGTGATTAAGAAAAAGAAAAAATATATAAAACAACATTGGATTATATATTTGTGATCTTCTGAACTGTTTTATAATAAGTCTTAGAAAGTGAAGCCATTTAAGCATTGAAGATGAATAACACTGAAGTTAGCATGTACAATGGTGATTTCTCCAGTCAAAGTCAGAGAGCTGAAGAAGGATTGGAACAACTTATAACATCAGTAGCTAACAACATGGGACCACCACAAAGATTACCACATCAAGTATCTTCAGAATTTGCTACTCCATACTTTCCACCACCTCCTACCAACTTACAACAACATGGACTGGAATTTCATCCTGGATTCAATGCCGATACTTATCCTTCGATTCCTAGCTTTCATCCACATGGATTCCCACAAATCCACAATGGAATAAGGTATAAAGAGGAACCTATACAATCTGTGCATGGACTTACCATTCCAACTGATTCTCAGCGAATTGCACTCGCAAATGACTCTCGTAGAATTGAATATCCAGGAATACACAGGCCTGAAGCTATTCTGCCAGCAACTCATAACATAGGATTTCCAGATCAAACTAACCAATTTCTACACAGTAGCAACCAAGGAATGATTTCAATAGAAGAAGGTAGCCATGATGGTAGTGAAGATGGCTACAGTGACCATAGTACGAACATTGTACACAAAGCTATTAGAGCTGTTGAGGGCCGTAAAGATGTTCTCATGTCATCAATAGCCTCACCTGGAGATGTGTTTTGTGCTGTACCTGGACGTTTATCTCTACTCAGTTCTACATCCAAATACAAAGTGACTGTAGCTGAAATTCAAAGAAGATTGTCTCCCCCTGAATGTTTGAATGCATCATTATTAGGTGGAGTTCTACGTAGAGCAAAATCCAAAGATGGTGGCCGTTCATTGAGATGCAAACTTGATCAGATTGGACTTACTTTACCTGCCGGTAGGAGGAAAGCTGCTAATGTTACATTAATGACATCACTTGTTGAAGGAGAGGCTGTACGCTTGGCTCGTGATTACGGATATTTGTGTGAAACAGAATTTCCAGCACACCAAGTTGCAGAATATAACAGCAGACAATACAACAGGAATGATCCACAGGAATGTTTAGCACGTAAAAACATGGTACTCGCTACCAAACAGATACTCAAGGAATTCATGGATTTGTTAAATCAGGACAGATCACCACTTGGAAATACCAGACCACAAACAATCTTAGAACCAAATATACAGAAACACTTGACACATTTTAGCTTGATAACACATGGATTTGGATCTCCAGCAATTGTAGCCTCACTCACAGCCGTAAACAGTTATCTCAATGAAATGTTGAAGATTATGGATAAAAGTTTCGCTCAACACAGTACAGATGGTGAAGATAAGTAACTTGTGACTGTTATATATCTATATGTTTATTAAGTGCTTGTAAATGTTGTATATAGTGCTCTGGTATTACGAGCATTGTCAAGAAATCCAAAGGACTGTATGATACTGAAATCCAGTGAATAGTGTTGAATTGATTGGAAATTTTATGTATTTAAGGAGTTAAATAGGCATTATTGGTGCAAATGGACTTTGAAGATAAGTACATGTATTTAAAAACATTATGACTTTTATATAAAGTTTTATTTTAGTAAAATACATGATTTTAAGGACTCATTCTTTGATAATAAGATTGATATTTATATGATGATAATCTATATGACTGAGCAAATAATAATATGTAATTGTATGAATAAGATATGTCATAATATTTGTTTATGTTTTAATGTAACATGTGTTATTATTAACTAAAAATAAAATGTTTTACAAAATTTAACCTGTACTTGTTAATTTATGCTACAAAAAGCAGAAATGTAAGGAGGAATACGGACTTTATTGTAAACTCTATACAAACAATTTAAAATGTAAATATGCATTTAATTCAGAAATCATTATTAAGTGAATTTCCTCGATTCTAATTATTAAAATTACATAGTATTTTAAAACTTTCATAATATTTCTGAATTCATTGTATATTTACATCTTAAAAGAAAAAGAAACAGAAAAAAAACAAGACAAACTTTAGCTAATTCACAATACAATATCATGTAATATGGTTTGCTTACATTTGAAATTTTAAATACAACTATCCTTGGTTATGCTGTGATTAACTTTCGTCATCCCTCCTTTTGGTTTTATATTGGAAGTTTTCTAGTTATTGTTTATTTGTTTATCTTGTTGATTTCATTCTCTAAAACAAGGGGTATTGTAAATGATTCAGAATACACAGGTATTTTGTCCAAGATAAGTATTTACTGGTATTCATTCAATAATTTGTCAACTGGTATTTATTCAATAAGTAGTTTCTTTGTATTCTTTATAAGAAAATTCTCTGTAGTATCTGTCAAACTTTATCATATGACTTGGTTTTTCATAAAGAACCTATTGCTTATTTGTTCTCTGTTAGATTTTATACATCCTTCCATTTATTGCATTCCAAATGTTTAGATTTTTTTTTTGCACTGTGGAGATATAAGTTGGCAAAATGGCTTTCGTCAGAAGTTTAATTTTACAGTAACTTTATAAATTAGTTAGCAAGTGTTTCATTTGCACAATACAAGGATGTTCTCATTTCCTATATCTGAACATTTGACATGAAACTAAGGTATTATTGGTTGAATAATTTCATTTCGAATATCAGTGATTTTACTTGTGTCTTTAGATACATAGAAAAATTAATTGTGTACGTTTAACTCAACATTTTTATTAGTTTGTAAACGTAGAAGGAATCTGTGGCAGATCGTATTATTGAAATGTAGAAACATGGGTGTGAAAAGACAAATGTAAATTTCGTCAATTATCATATAACATTACAACTAACTTTTACGATGTAAAATGAAACAAAATGGAATAAAAAACAAATCCAAAGCTTTTTGACACTGTGACAATGTCATCTGCCAATTAAAAAAAAAAATGTTCGAGCATACGATAGACAATTGACTAATACTGCATTTGCATATGGGGTCAAAGTATTTGATACGTCAAGTTTCGTTGAAAGTGAAAAACGAAAAAAAAACAAGCAAACAAAAATAAAAAAACAAAAACGACTACAAAAACAAAACAAAATATGAAAACAAATAACAGAAAAAAGCAATAAAAAAATGAAAGGATACAAATGTATGAAATATACCACAAGAATGGTTTAAGGGAGTACGAGTCTCAAAAATTTTTTAATTAGAATTGAAATTCTGACCTTTTGTCTTGAAGAGCACATCTAATGGAACAACATGAGCAAAAAATTTTGAAAATCCATGTAGGAATTTTTGAGATATAAGACGTCAAAATTTTGGCGGGAAACAGATCTCTCTAGAGTTTTCCTTCAATTTGCATAAGATGTTTATAGGCCTTGAAATACATGAAATTATAATTGGAAGTTGATGAAATTTTATACACAGTCTATTTTATGTATTTTAAAGTGACTTATGACCAAGAAAATGTGATCCATGTGCAAGAAATTTTAGCACAGTTTGAATGGATAAAACCCGAGGATATAGAATGCTTCTGAAATCTGAGGCTCGTACTCCCTTAATACATATTAATATAAATTTTCTCGAATTCAGCACTTGACCTGAAATACTTATTATATGAGTTACTGACAACTACAAAAAAAAGGTTAAAACATCTAATAATTAATAGAAGATGTTGTTATTGTCCTGTCTGTCTGTGTGTCCATCTGTGCATCCGAAATTTTAACATTGGCTATAACTTTTGAAATATGTAAGACTTTTCATACTTGACAAGTTTATAGGTTTATTCAAAAGGAGCATAAATATTCAAAAAAAAAAAATAGATCAAAGGTCAAGGTCTAAGGGATAAAAAAGGGGTTTAATTGGGTATTTGATATATTTTACTGTAGATTCTGGGGCATGTGTGGTGTTTCACAAACACTTCTTGTTTAGTGTATTTCTATTTGTCTTTTCCTATTGTTTTTTGCACTTATGAGTTTCTGGATTATTAGCGACTTGGTGCTTCAGTGTTTGCCACTGTTGATTTTACCGCAAAATTTTTTGCAGTCGTGGGCTTTCCTGTTGGGAAATCCGGTTATTGAAATGGTGATGTACGGCAGGCGTGCGGGTGGGTGGCTGCCAGATCTTGTAAGCGCAACTCCTCTGTAACCGTTCAACAGAATTTTATGAAACTTTGTATGTAGCAAGGACATCATATGTAGATGTGCATATTATAGGGGATTTTTCATCGTACAATTTTTCCAGGAGTTATGCTCCTTTGAACTTAGAAATTTATAGGTGTTTTGACCATATGCTTGTAAGCGCAACTCCTCTGTAACCGTTCAACAGAATTTCATGAAACTTTGTATGTAGCAAGGACATCATATGTAGATGTGCATATTGTTGGGGATTTTTCATCGTACAATTTTCCCAGGAGTTATGCTCTTTTGAACTTAGAAACTTATAGGTGTTTTGACCATATGCTTGTTAGTGCTACTCCTCTGTAACCCTTCAGCAGAATATCATGAAACTTTGTATGTAACAAGGACATCATATGTAGATGTAAATATTGTCGGGAATTTTTCATTGCAAAATTTTTCCAGGAGTTATGCCCCTTTGAACTTAGAAATTTTTAGGTGTTTTGACCATATGCTTGTAAGCCCAACTCCTCAGTAACCGTTCAACAGAATTTCATGAAACTTTTTTATGTAGCAAGTATATCATATGTAGATTTTCATATTATCGGAGATTTTTAATGGTGCAATTTATCCAGGAGTTATGCCCCTTTGAACTTAGAAATTTATAGTATAGTGTTTTGACTGTATCCTTGTCATTGCAACTCCTCTGAATTTCATGAAACTTTGTATGTACAAGGACATCATATGTAGATGTGATTTTTCATCGTGCAATTTTTCCAGGAGTTATGCCTCTTTGAACTTGGAAATTTATAGGTGTTTTGACCATATTTTATTAGACTTTTAAGTAAAGTATACCTTTTCAGTGATTTTTAAGAGTGACGGCATACACTTCTCATAATGAGAGGAAGTATAAGTCAAACAGCTTTTCACACAAGTACCTATTTTTCCATTCAAAAAGTGAAGGAAAACCTGATTTGATGTTGTATTGACATCCATATCTTGTCAAATTTTAGTATGAAGTTTCTTGGCACAGCTTAAGTGGGGTTTTAATTTTGGGTTCCTGGCTGGGCCTGTTTCAGAAAAAGTGATAAAATTTTATATTTTCATGTCTCTGGACATCATGACTTTGGTTCTAGTGGACAGGTCATTTTTCAAATTTTAGTATGATGGTTTTTGGCACATGCTTAAGCACTGGTTTTAATTTCATGTTCCCTGTCATGCCTCAAAAAGGGATTACATTTGGTGTTTTCACATATTTGACTGCTGAATCTTTATTATTTATCGGATTTTGATGATTTTTTTGAGTGTGCTCCTTAGGAAATTTCAAATATGTAGTATGTCAATGGATTCCACATGGCATGTACCATTCATGGGATAAATGGGGCCTGAAATGGGCAAATTTCAAAAATTTATTTTTTTTTTTATTTTTAGTCCAATTTTGATGCAATATTTTGCAATGGACTACTTATGAAAAATTAATATAGCTTTTTCCTATTATTTCTTTACAAATTATCTCCCCTTAATAGAATAGAAGTTTACTCAATATTCTGCATGGTTACTCAATAAAAGTGGCATATCTAATCAAATTTAAATATTGTAAGACATAGAAAATCATTTTGCCAACATTCCCATAGAGAATTCCATTTTTTTTGTCAGATGTGCAAGAATGATGGGCAGTTTTAAACTCCCATAGTACCTTAAATGAGTTATTCTGTTTTTACCACATATTTCAGATAGGTTTTAATGTATCTAATATTACAATGGTAATCTGTACATAACTAAACTTATTGTCTGTCCATTAGCAATTGCCTGATAAATATATTCAAATGCATTGTGAAATGCCTTGGGACAATAATTGCTCACTGTAGACTGGTGTCGTGTTATCGAGGGTAATTTGTAATAGTCTTCAAAAGTTAACAAGAATACTGAAACACACAAAACCAGATTTCTTTCAGGATAATATTGTGCATATGGGAGGTACCGGTACATGTAGTTTCCTGTGTTAAGCATAAGATTAAAAGTAAATTTTGGAAGAGTTTCCCCATGATTTAACACAACTAACTCTCTCATAAATTGCATTAAAGTCTGAAGTTTGTGATTAAATGGTCATATTAACACAATGTTACATTCTTAAAATTACTGTAATTACAATTCCTTTAATGCACTAACCCCAATATTTTCTCTTTGTTAAATGTCACCTTATAGTACCCGGTACTATATATTATACAATGTATGAAAAAGAAACCAGGTTTATAATACCGAAAATTAAAACATAGAAAATTTGGCAACAAAAATCTGTGGAATTTGAATTTGTCAAGTTTACAAAAATATTTGGTCATATATGTAATGATTGTCAAGATTGTATCACACTGCTTTTATAAGAAGAAAACATTTATTGAATGAAATTGGTGATATTTTTCTTAAGTGTTATAAAGTGAAATCTGTCTCAACCAAACCCTGGCTGAATTAAAACCTTGTGTAAACCAAACATGATATGAAAACCCTTTGTCTTTGAACCCATTTTATATATCTTGAACCTGTGTAAACTGAACACCCTGTTTAAATCAAACAAATTCTTCGGTCCCAAAGGGATTTGGTCTAGACAGGTTTCACTGTATAACATTCTATCTTTGAAGCAAGAAATCTAACAGGATCAGAATGAGACCAGAACCATTATAAACCATCTGATGAAGTTTCAAACAATACTGCTTAATTTTTCAAGTGTTTAAGTTTATCATAGAGTTATAATATAAATTTAAAAAAAGATATCTGTCTTTCCGATAATAAGAGGTTCACAATTATTTCAGCTGTTGAATGTGATCAGAGACAACAATGTTGTGATTATTGTTGGAGAAACGGGTTCTGGGAAAACAACACAACTGACACAGGTAATCAGAATTTTATAGATTTACAAATAAAATGCATGAAATTTTTATACCCCCACTTTGCATTGGGGATGGGGGTATACTGTTTTTGGTTTGTATGTGTGTCTATCGGGGGCTCCATCCATAACAATTTTTTGTTGCATTTATCTCTGAAATCATAATAGGTACAGATTTGAAATTTTGTCACAAAATTTTAAAGATCATGTCATATTGTTGGATGCATTTTCAGACCTGTTGGGATATAAGTTCCTGTTTACTTAGTGTACTAAATGTCAAGAGTGGTGGTATCTCTAGTAAGGTCAGGAACACATTCCATGATAAAATTGTGTTAATCTTACATATCAAAAATGATTTAGAAAAAAAAAATATTATACCCCCCCAAACAACTTATCAGAATTATCCCATGTTACATTCAGGTTTTATTGCAAATTATGTTTTCTAGCCTGACTCATAACTTTTATTGTCCTCCGTTGTGTTTGTCCCCCGCCGCAACGCGACTGAGGGACATGGTAATGGTCTGCGTCCGTGTGTCCGTGTGTCACATTTTTTGTGGGCGCAACTCCTCAGAAACAACTGGTCAGAATTCATTCAAATTTTACAGGATTGTTAGTTACCATTAGTACTAGATCATATCGCATCCCCATTTTGATTCGTCAAATTTTGTGGGAGTTATGGGACTTTGATTATTTCCCAATGTTATACAATGGCAAATCTTGTGGACGCAACTCCTCGGAAACCGCTTGCCAGAATTCCTTCAAATTATACTGGATTGTTAGTCACCATTAGTACTAGATCATATTTCATTGCCATTTTGAATCGTCGAATTTTGTGGGAGTTATGGGACTTTGATTATTTCCACATTGTTATACAATGGCAAATCTTGTGGACGCAACTCCTCAGAAACTGCTAGTCCGAATTCATGATAGTTTTACAGGATTGTTAGTCACTATATGTACAAGATCATATCGCATCACCATTTTGATTGGTCAAATTTTAAAGGAGATATGGGACTTTATCGACTTAATGCGTGCTACAGCTTAGGAACAATTTGTGGGTGCAACTCCTCGGAAACCACTAAACGGATTATGCTGAAACTTAGTTTGAACATTTGCCACCATATGTACTTGATCATATTATGCTGCCATTTCGATTGGACAAATTTTACGGGAGTTATGGGACTTTATCGACTTAATGTAAACTACAACATAGGAAGACTTTGTCGACACATCTCCTCAAAATCCAATTAAGGGATTTTGCTTAGCTGTTTGCCACCTAATGCAGTTGATCTTATCTTGCATTCATTTTGATTCACAAAATTTTACTTGAGTTATGGGACTTTATCGACTTTACTGCGGCAGTGGGGGACATAGCTACGCGTAGCAATCTTGTTTTTTTTTTGTACCCCCAAACAAGTTATCAGAATTATCCCATGTTACATTCAGGTTTTATTAGGGCCCTGCCACATAGTGGCGGACACCCTGAAGTAATCACTCTGTCTGTCCATCTGTCAGTCCGTCCGTCCATCCGTCGGTCGGTCCGTCCGTCCGTCAGTCCGTCCGTATCAAAGTTGTGTCCAGGCTATAACTTTTTTGTCTTCTGAGATAAGCTTTTGATATTTTGCATGTAGATAGATAACTTCAAGACAATGTGTCATGAACAATGATTGGTGACCTTTGACCTTGACCTTTGTCGTCAAGGTCAGATTTTTGCTTTTATGATGACAAGTCATGTCCGGGCTGTAACTGTTATGTCTTTTGAGGTAGGCTTTTGATATTTTGCATGTAGATAGATCATTTCAAGACGATGTGTCATGAACAATGATTGGTGACCTTTGACCTTGACCTTTGTCGTCAAGGGCAGATTTTTGCTTTTCTAATGACAAGTCGTGTCCGGGCTATAACTTTTTTGTCTTTTGAGATAGGCTTTTGATATTTTGCATGTAGATAGATCACTTCAAGACGATATGTCATGAACATGATTGGTGACCTTTGACCATGACCTTTGTCGTCAAGGTAAGATTATTGCTTTTATAATGACAAGTGGTGTCCGGGCTGTAACTGTTATGTCTTTTGAGATAGGCTTTTGATATTTTGCATGTAGATAGATCACTTCAAGACGATGTGTCATGAACAATGATTGGTGACTTTTGACCTTGACCTTTGTCGTCAAGGGCAGATTTTTGCTTTTCTAATGACAAGTCATGTCCGGGCTATAACTTTTTTTATACGACCGCAAAAATTTTGCGGTCGTATTATGTTATGGCGCAGTCGTCGGCGTCGACGTCTGTAGCCAGCATAACTTTGTTTCTAGTGGACGGATCATCTTCAAATTTCAGTATGTGGTTTCTTGGCATAATGGCTATCCCGGGTTTTAATTTCGGGTTTATGGCCCTACCCGTTTTAGAAAAAGGGGCCAAAAAGGAGTAAAATTGGGTATTTTTGTGTCTGTGGACAGCATAACTTTGGTTCCAGTGAACAGATCATTTTCAAATTTTAGTATGATGTTTCTTGGCACATGCTTTAGCGCGGGCCATAATTTTATGTTCCTGGCCCCGCCCGTTTTAGAAAAAGGGGCCAAAAGGGGTTAAATTGGTTGTTTTCACATATTTGACTTTAGAATCTTTCTTATTTATCGGATTTTGATGGGGTTTCTTTCAGTAAACTCCTTAGAAAATTTCCAATCTGGAGTATGGCAACGGATTTCACGTGGCATGTACCGTTCACGAGATAACTGGGGCCCAAAAGGGGCGAATTTCAAAAATTTCATTTTTTTATTTTTAGTCCGATTTTGATGCAATTTTTTCCAAAGGATTCCTAATGAAAAATTATCGAAGCGCTCTACTATTAGATTTTTGGTAACTTGTTTCCTTACCCAGCTATGAGGGGCCGAAGGGGGCCAAAATTGTAAATTTACAGATAACCAAAAAATTTTATTTTTCATCGGATTTCGATGGGATTTTTTGCTTTGGATTCCTCTTGATGTAAGCTTTCAGTCGTATGTCAACAGATTTGGCGTAGCTGTTACCGTTTCTGAGCTATGAGGGGCTGAGAGGGGCCAAAATTGAAAAGTTACAGATAACCTAAAATTTTTATTTTTCAGCGAATTTCTATGGGATTTTATTCTTTGATTCCTCTTTATGTAAGCTTTCAGTTATATGTCAGCGGATTTGGCGTAGCTCTTTCCGTTTCGTCGGATTTTGATGGGATTTTTTTCTTTGGATTCTACTTGATGTAAGCTTTCAGTAGTATTTAACAGATTTGACGTAGCTCTTGCCGTTCCCGAGCTATGAGGGGCAGAAGGGGACCAAAATCGTAAATTTACAGATTACCAAAAAATTTTATTTTTCATCGGATTTCGATGGGATTTTTTTCTTTGGATTCCTCTTGATATAAGCTTTCAGCATTATGTCAATGGATTAGGCGTAGCTCTTACCGTTTCTTAGCTATAGAGGGTCAAAGAGGAATCATAAGGAGTCACAAGGGCTAATTTTTAGTTTCCCTAGTTTGTGTCCAGCTAATTACTTGGTCAATCTCCTTATTGCGTCCATCTAATTATTGTATCAAGCTCTTTCTCTTTCCTATGTCCATACTCACTTTAAATTAAACTTTTTCAAATTTCAGTGGACGACAAAGTGCGGTCGTATCATGCTGCGCTCGGCGTAGCCCTTTATGTCTTTTGAGATAGGCTTTTGATATTTTGCATGTAGATAGATCACTTCAAGATGATGTGTCATGAACAATGATTGGTGACCTTTGACCTTGACCTTTGTCGCCAAGGGCAGATTTTTGCTTTCGTACTGACAAGTTGTGTCTGGGCTATGTCTTTTTTGTCTTTTGAGATAGGCTTTTGATAATTTGCATGTAGATAGATCACTTCAAGATGATCTGTCATGAACCATGATTGGAGACCTTTGACCTTGACCTTTGTCTTTAAGGTCAGATTATTGCTTACATTCTGTTGATATCTTGATAATATGATGGTGTCTATACTTGTGTAGTGTCCACACTTGTACTGTGTCCACACCTGTATTGTGTCCACACACACACTTAAATTTGCACTTATATTACAGCGGGGCCCACAGAGATGGCTGCCATCTCTCCGATGTCTAGTTGCAAATTATATTTTCTAGCCTGACTTATAACTTTTATTTTTTTTGTAAAGTATTTACACGAAGATGGTTATACCAGATACGGCATGGTTGGATGTACTCAACCAAGAAGAGTGGCTGCCATGTCTGTAGCTAAACGAGTATCAGAAGAAATGCAAGTAAAACTTGGAGAAGAAGTAGGATATGCTATCAGATTTGAAGACTGTACATCAGAGGTACGTAAACTGAAAATTTATCAGATACAGCACATAATCATGTGTTAACAGGTGTCGTCATGTACACTTATATATTATATTCCATTGGATGATGATTCACAATTTTGGATATTTGGCATTTGTTTGTAAAGTATTGTATTTTAAGCTTTGCAGACTAAATCGTAGATTTTATGGTCCCAAATTGAGTTTAATATTGGTAGGCCAGCGAATCTAGGTAAATGGATATTTGCGACCATAAAATCAAGAGCTTAAAATACAATACAGTTATCTCCATTCTAATGCAATAGCTTGAAAAACATTATTTTTTAGCTCACCTGACCCCAATCGTCAGTGTGAGCTATTTCCATCACTTGGCGTCCGTCGTCCGTCGTCTGTCAGCCATAGTCCGTCTGTCCGTCGTCTGTTAACTTTTCACATTTTCATCTTCTCCTCTGAAACCACTGAAGCAAATTCAACCAAACTTAGAGGAATGATGTACTAAAAGTCCTTGACATAGAATGCTCATTTTGTTCCGATTTGATAAAAAACATGGCCGCCAGCACGGAACATGGTTTAACATTGGACCCTATGGGAAAATCACATTTTCATCTTCTGCTCTGAAACAGCTGAAGCAAATTCAACCAAACTTTACAGGAATGATGTCTGGAAGGTCCTTTACAATGATTGCTCATTTTGTTCTGATCCGACAAAAAACATGACTGCCAGCGCGGAACTTAGGTTTAACATTGGACCCTATGGGGAAAATCACATTTTCATCTTCTGCTCTGAAACCACTTAAGCAAATTTAACCAAACTTTACAGGAATGATGTACTAAAGATCCTTAACAATGATTGCTCATTTTCTTCTGATCTGAGGTAAAACATGGCCACCAGCACAGAACTTAGGTTTTACATTGGACCCTATGGGAAAAATCACATTTTCATCTTCTACTCTTAAACAACTGAAGCAAATTCAACCAAACTTTACAGGAATGATGTACTAGAGGTCCTGAACAATGATTGCTCATTTCGTTCCGATCTGACAAAAAACATGGCCGCCAGCACGGAACATGGTTAAACATTGGACCTATGGGAAAATTCACATTTTCTTCTTCTCCTTTGAAACCACTGAAGCAAATGCAACCAAACTTTACAGAAATGATGTACTAAAGGTCCTTAAAGTGAAACTACACCTTTTTTCCATAATTACATATGTGGTAAAGAATGTTATTCTATATCAATTGGTGAAACCCGACCTCGATCTGTTAAGTGGTTTTAGAGAAAATTGAGTTTTTGTATTCAATTTTTATCATATCTGGATCACTACCGGTATCTCAATACATCATAGATACTTTAACCACGTGTTAATCACATGATTGCTTTTTAACTGTTTGATTGGTAAAAAATTTCGTATCATTAACCATACTGTTAAAGATCACTACGATGTACCAACTATTGAAATTGAAAGTGTGCATTCAAAATGCAGTTACAAAAAACTTCGTTTTATTCCCTTTTGCGTGTTATTCATTTATTTATTTTAAATATCGACAATGATGCATCCGAAATGTCTACAAAACCCCAATGAAATGTGTTTTTTTTCGTCTGTATTTATTGAACAAAAGATGTAATATATTTCCATAGAATAATTACACAAAAATGTAACAAAGACAACAGGAAACATTCCTGATATGACCTCGGGCATTTGAAACCTTTGATGTAGACGGTCACCAATAGCAGTTTATTGCCACTTTCGTTAATTGGATAATTAGTCACATGTCACCTTGCAGGTGTGAAAAAACATTGATGATTTGAGAGAAATAATTAACCTGTGATGTTTCTGAATAAAATGAAATACACAGCGATTCGATGCAAACAGAAAATAAATAAATAAATAAAACTTGATAAAAGTATTGAAATAGATAAGAACTAGCTTATTTTCAAGCTATATTAGCTTGTATTAAAAAAAAAAAATCAGACTTTACTCACAAAAATTCTCTTTTTGAAAAGTACTGAACGAAAAATTATCAAGCTTTGGTGGGAGGAAAGGACTGGTAATTAGATGAAAATCGTATCGATAACCAAATTGTCGTTGCATTCTGTATTTTTGACCGATTACAGACCACAAAATTAAATTAAACTCTTGTCAATTTAGTAATGTTTTGTTTGCAAACTATATTGTACTCTTGATTTTGTAACATCCCGATCGCCTATTTATAAACATGTATTCATTTTATTTTGTTTCATTTTATTTTTTTACATCCACAACGAAAGTTTAAAAAGACAACGTATGATAGCTTCTCCATATACCATAAGTTTTGTGAATTATTTCACAGAGACAAACATTAATTAACGGTCGGTATCCAGAATGACTTAGTTGTATTCAAATCATGTGTCACCTTGCAGACAAACAAGGTGAAAAACAGACAGTACACTTAATGACAATTCAATAAGTCTCTTGTATCTAGGGGATGACCATATGATTTTCAGGGGAGGGCTTGGACGATTTTGCACTGAAAATTTAGTCATTTACACAAAAATCTCGGATAAATTATTTATTATTATTTGCAAAATCGCCCAAAGCATCCCCCCCCCCCCCCGAAAATGAAATGGTCGTCCCCTTACTATTAACGTGATTAATGTTTTGAATAAATACATCTACCACATATTAGTAAAATGTTTCAAAAAGTATGCAAAAATGTGCACATTACAGTGGTTGTATATTTCTATGCAGCTATTTACAGCCTATAGCCTTTTTTGCAGTTTTCTTGTAAATCAACAAAGCAAGCTCGAGAAAATTAGAATGTCGAGTGAACTGGAACTCTGACAAAATGATTTTTTAAATGTTCAACCTCCTGAATCAAAAATAAAGGAATGGCTATTGTTGACATAAAAGACGATTAAAGACGAAGAATTATTTAGTGCAAATTTTCCGAAAATTCCACAGAAATGGATGTAGTTTGAAATGATATTCTTGCAAGCTATGCATTACACACCAGCATATCGCTGTAAACTAGAACATTTTACTTCACTTGATACAACTCGTAATTTTATTGGACATAAGATGCAACTACAGTCAGTTTGCCAAAATTGTTAGTTGGACTTCGCCTTGCATCACTTGAAATCTTCGTGAGTTTGAAGGAACACTTGCAGACATGTCAACTCTTACTTTTTCATTTAATATTGATGACTCAGGCATCGTTTTTATTATTATTTTTTTTTTTTGTTTTTAGCTCACCTGGCTATGCCAGGGTGAGCTTTTGCCATCACTTGGCGTCCGTCGTCCGTCGTCCGTCCGTCGTTAGCTCACTTTCAAAAATCTTCTCCTCTGAAACCACTGGGTCAAATGGAACCAAACTTTAACTGAATCATCACTAGGGTATCTAGTTTCAATTTTTTTTTGTATGTCTTAGGTCAAACAACATGGCTGCGGTTACTAAAAATAGAACATAGGGGTAAATTACAGTTTTTTGCAAATAACTCAAAAACTGTTACAGATATCAAAAATCTGACATGGGATAAAAATGATCAGCATGAGAAGATCTACCTATGCTGAAATTTTGAAGAAAATCTGACAACCCGTCTAAGAGTTATTGCCCTTTTTTCGTAAAATTTTCAAAATTTTGATGTTTTTTATTTTTTATTGAAAAAACTATAACAGATAGAGGTTAAGTTTAAATTGCAAAAATGTTCAGCATGTTAAGATCTACCCGCATGGATATTTTGAAGAAAATCCAAGTACCTATATATGAGTTGTGGTCCTTTATTGGTCAAATTTTTCGTGATTTTTTACTTTATGTCCTATATTTCAAAAACGCTTTGAGATAGAGGTCAAGTTTAAATTGCAAAAATGTTCAGCATGTTAAGGACTATACTTTATTGAACACATTCAAGTTTTCCAACCCCTTCCAAGATGGCCGCCATTGGGGAACTTAGTTCACCATTTGACCTCATGGGAAAATTCATACAAAGAACTTCTTCTTGAGAACCACTGAATGAATTTGAACCAAACTGGGCATGAATGATGCTTATGAGGTGCTGACGAAGTGTTGTTACTTTAGTGCCGATCTGTCATCCAACATGGCTGCCAGCGGGAACTTAATTTTAACATTGGACTCTATGGGAAAATGCATACAAAGAACTTCTACTTGAGAACCACTGAATGGATTTGAACCAAACTTGGGATGAATGATGCTAATGAGGTGGTGACCAAGTGTTGTTACTTTGTTGCCGATCCTTCATCCAACTTGGCCGCCAACAGGGAACTAAATTTTAACATTGGGCCCTATTGGAAAATGCATACAAAGAACTTCTTCTTGAGAACAAATGAATGGATTTGAACCAATGATGCTTATCAGAAGCTGACCAAGTGTTGTTACTTTGGTGCTGATCCATCATCCAACCTTGCCGCCAGCGATGAATTGTACCCTAAGGGGAAATGCATACAAAGATATAATAGAAAACCACTAAATGGATTCAATTTCAACAATGCATAAATGTAACATGTGAGGTTTTGACCAAGTTTGTTACTTTGGTGCTGATCCGTCTTCCGACATGGCCACCAGTAGAAATCTTCACGGTTTGCGAATTATGCTGTTGCAATACACTACATGGACAAAAATGTATTCTTATGGAAGATATTTTTACCAAAATATGCAATAATTATTACATACATAATTGGTTCTTACGGATATTATTAATACATGCTTGTTCCGAGGAAGGTCAGTGCTTTTTATTATTTTTCCTTGCAAAAAAAGTCCACATGAATGAAATCTTGGGAACACACTTCAAATGTGTATGGATTTATAATTACCTGGACTGCCCAAATGTCACCTGTCGTTTATTCCGTTAATCAACTATCTCTGATCAGCAGGTGACCTATACAACATGACTCGTGCTAGCGTGTGGTTATTTGACACACAATATACAATCTTGTCATCTGACACAATTTACAATCGTTTGAAACAAATCAGTCTGTTTTTATTAAAAAAGACGAAATTATGTATAGGTCTGGTAAAATATGCATGCATTATGGCTTATTCTGTCAAATTAAATTTATTCCTAAAGAGACATACTTTTTATGTTTCTCTGACTAAAACGAGGAAAATATATTTATTGAAAATACTCTACTTGGCTTCAATAAAAATCATGCTATTTGACATAATTGTGTAGTAGAAATGCTGTCTTACTGGCCATTGCAGTTTATTTCGTTTTCTATATACTTTGGTTATTAGTTATTCATTACTGACCATTCACCGATCTGTTCAAAATGGCTGTCCCCGGAGCGATAAAATTTCAATTTTGTATTCGCTTTTACTACTTTATCTGTTAAAATATAATATAAATATCTGAGTATTATGAATATTTAATGCATAAAGAACAACATATAAAATTTTCATTTTCGAGTGTAGTTTCACTTTAACAAAGATTGCTCATTTCTTTCCGATCCGATAAAGAACATGGCCGCCAGCATGGAACATAGTTTAACATTGGCCCTACGGGAAATTCACATTTGCATCTTCTCCTCTGAAACCACTGAAGCAAATTCAACTAGATGTTGTCCGAAACGACAGCTATCCCCGCACTCCCTGTTTGACACAGAAAACAGTTGTTATACACCCTTGGCATAATTTTTTTCATTATCTTTGAAATGTACCTATTGATAGTAATTATTGTTACTCAAAGAATTCTAGGATATATGGTTGCTAAGTAGAATTCCAAAAAATAAGTGGTCTTTGAGACTTTCAGGAAATTNGGTTAAATAATTTCATTTCGAATATCAGTGATTTTACTTGTGTCTTTAGATACATAGAAAAATTAATTGTGTACCTTTAACTCAACATTTTTATTAGTTTGTAAACGTAGAAGGAATCTGTGGCAGATCGTATTATTGAAATGTAGAAACATGGGTGTGAAAAGACAAATGAAAATTTCGTCAGTTATCATATAACATTACAACAATATAAAATGAAACAAAATGGAATAAAAAATAAAACCAAAGCTTTTTGACACTGTGACAATGTCATCTGCCAATTAAAAAAAAATGTTCCAGCATACAATAGACAATTGACTAATACTGCATTTGCATATAGGGGTCAAAGTATTTGATACGTCAAGTTTCATTAAAAGTGAAAAATGAAAAAAAAAACAAGCAAACAAAAATAAAAAAAAACAAAAACGAATACAAAAACAAAACAAAAAATGAAAACAAATAACAGGAAAAAAAATAAACAATAAAAAAATGAAAGGATATGAAATATACCACAAGAATGGTTTAATATATATTAATATAAATTTTCTCGAATTCAGCACTTGACCTGAAATACTTATTATATAAGTTACTGACAACTACAAAAAAAAGGTTAAAACATCTAATAATTGATAGAAGATGTTGTTTTTGTCCTGTCTGTCTGTGTGTCCGTCTGTGCATCTGAAATTTTAACCTTGGCTATAACTTTTGAAATATGTAAGACTTTTCATACTTGGCAAGTTTATAGGTCTATTCAAAAGGAGCATAAATATGCAAAAAAAATAGATCAAAGGTCAAGGTCTAAGGGATAAAAAAGGGGTTTAATTGGGTATTTTGATATATTTTACTGTAGATTCTGGGGCATGTGTGTTGTTTCACAAACACTTCTTGTTTAGTGTATTTCTATTTGTCTTTTCCTATTGTTTTTTGCACTTATGAGTTTCTGGATTATCAGCGACTTGGTGCTCCAGTGTTTGCCACTGTTTATTTTACCTCAAAATTTTTTGCAGTCGTGTTATGGTTTGCACAGTTGGCGTCTGTTGATGGCATTACTTTGGTTCTAGTAGACTGATAATTTTTAACTGGGTTTTCCTGTTAGGAAATCCGGTTATTGAAATGGTGATGTACGACGGGCGTGCGGGCGGGCGGCTGCCATATCTTGTAAGCGCAACTCCTCAGTAACCGTTCAACAGAATTTTATGAAACTTTGTATGTAACAAGGACATCATATGTAGTTGTGCATATTGTTGGGGATTTTTCATCGTGCAATTTTTCCAGGAGTCATGCCCCTTTGAACTTAGAAATTTATAGGTGTTTTGACCATATGCTTGTAAGAGCAACTCCTCTGTAACCGTTCAACAGAATATCATGAAACTTTGTATGTAGCAAGGACATCATATGTAGATGTGCATATTGTCAGGGATTTTTCATCGTACAATTTTTCCATTAGTTATGCCCCTTTGTACTTGTAGATGTGCATATTGTCATGGATTTTTCATCGTACAATATTTCAAGGAGTTATGCCCCTTTGAACTTAGAAATTTATAGGTGTTTTGACCGTATGCTTGTAAGCGCAAGTCCTCTGTAACCGTTCAACAGAATTTCATGAAACTTAATATGTAGCAAGGACATCATATGTAGATGTGCAATATTGTCAGGTATTTTATCATCGTACAATTTTTCCAGGAGTTATGCTCCTTTGAACTTAGAAATTTATAGGTGTTTTGACCATATGCTTGTAAGTGCAACTCCTCTGTAACCGTTCAGCAGAATATCATGAAACTTTGTATGTAGCAAGGGCATTATATGTAGATATGTATATTGTCAGGGATTTTTCATTGTTAAATTTTTCCATTAGTTATGCCCCTTTGAACTTAGAAATTTTTAGGTGTTTTGACCATATGCTTGTAAGCACAACTTTGTATGTAGCAAGTATATCATATGTAGATGTGCATATTGTCAGGGATTTTTCAGGGTGCAATTTATCCAGGAGTTATGGCCCTTTGAACTTAGAAATTTATAGCTGTTTTGACTGTATCCTTGTCCTTGCAACTCCTCTGTAGATCATATGTAGATGTGATTTTTCATCATGCAATTTTTCCAGGAGTTATGCCTCTTTGAACTTGGAAATTTATAGGTGTTTTGACCATATTTTATTTGACTTTTAAGTAAAGTATACCTTTTCAGTGATTTTTAAGAGTGATGGCATACACTGCACATAATGAGAGGAGGTATAAGTTAAAAAGCTTTTCACACAAGTACCTATTTTTCTATTCAAAAAGTGAAGGAAAACCCGGTTTGATGTCGTATCGACATTCATTTCTTGTCAAATTTTAGTTAAAGTTTCTTGGCACAACTTAAGTGGGGTTTTGATTTTGGGTTCCTGGCCGGGCCTGTTTCAGAAAAAGGGGTAAAATTTTATATTTTCGTGTCTCTGGACATCATGACTTTGGTTCTAGTGGACAGGTAATTTTTCAAATTAAGTATGATGGTTTTTGGCACATGCTTAAGCACTGGTTTTAATTTCGTGTTCCCTGCCATGCCTCAAAAAGGGATTGCATTTGGTGTTTTCACATATTTTACTGCTGAATCTTTATTACATTGTATTTATCGGATTTTGATGATTTTTATGCCCCATGCGACGAAAAGTCGGGGGGCATATTGTTTTACCCTTGTCTGTCCATCCGTTCGTTCGCTTGTTTGTTTGTCTGTCTGTCCATCCGTCCGTTCGTACGAATGAAAAACACAACTATTCATGTTTTTTAGAAAGTTTGCAAACAAATTCCAACTAATTCAAAGTAATCTGACTTACAATAAGTAGATCTTCACACACATATCTTTTGGAATATTCAAAATGGCTGCGGTTGCCATGGAAACTGAAAAAAAGCCTGAAAATTCGAAGTGCCTCAAATTTGATGAAACTTTACAAGAAGGATGTCTAGCACCCATAGAAATGATTTTAGGTCTCAGAATTTTCAAAATGGCTGCCGTTGCCATGGAAACTGGAGAAAGGCGGGAAAATTCAAAGTGCCTCAAAATGGATGAAACCTTACAGGAAGATTACCTAGCACCCATGGAGTTGATTTCAGGCTCAGAACTTCCCTTTTATATATTTTGGAAAATGGGGAGGGATATCATTGTGTCCATACTTGTACTGTGTCAACACACACATAAATTTGCACTTGCCATATTGATTCAGGGTTCAATGAGCGGGGGCATAATTGGTTGCCATTCGGCGACAGCTCTAGTTTTTAGTGTGCTCCTTAGGAAATTTCAAATCTGTAGTTCAGATGGCATGTATGGGGCCTGAAAGGGGCAAATTTCAAAAATTATATTTTTTTATTTTTAGTCCAATTTTGATGCAATATTTTGCAATGGACTACTTATGAAAAATTAATATGGCTTTTTCCTATTATTTCTTTACAAATTATCTCCCCATAATGGAATAGAAGTTTACTCAATATTCTGCATGGTTACTCAATAAAAGTGGCATATCTAATCAAATTTAAATATTATAAGACATAGAAAATCATTTCGCCAACATTCCCATAGAGAATTCCATTTTTTGTCAGATGTGCAAGAATGATGGGCAGTTTTAAACTCCCATAGTACCTTAAATGAGTTATTCTGTTTTTATATGACCACAAAAATCTTGAGATCATTTAATGGTATGGTGCTGTCGTCGTAGTTGTCGTTGTTGTTGTCGTCGTCGTCGTCTGTAGACACTTCTGTTTTTTGTCAATAACTTAAGTTCCAGTTGATCAATCCTTACTAAATTTTAACACAATGTTCCTTGGCAGAAAAGGAAAGCATGGGTGTGTTTTTAATATTGTGGCCCCTCCCATTTTAAAAAAGGGGCCAAAAAGGGACAAATTGGGCGTTTTCATATATTGGGCTGTAGAATCTTAATTATTTATCAGAATTTGATGGGGTTTCTTTCTGTGTAGTCCTGAGAAAATTTCCAATCCGAAATATATGAACGGATTTCACGTCGGATGTACCGTTCATGAGATAAATGGGGTCCAAAAGGGACAAATCTCAAAAATATTAATTTCTTACTTTTTGTCCGATTAAGATGCAATTTTTTGCAATGGGTTCCTTATGAAAAATTAACTAACTGTTTAGTTATTAGACTTTTAATAATTTGTTTCTTTTCAGAGTTATAAGGGGCCAAAAGGGACCAAAAATTGTAAATAAGCATATCGCCTAAAATTTTTTATTTTTTATCGATTTTGATGGGATTTTTTTCTTTGGATTCTTCTTGTTGTAAGCTTACAGTATTAAATCAACAGATTTATCGTATCTCTTACCGTTTTTGAGCTGTTAGGTTCAAAGGGGCCAAAATTGCAATTTGAAAAAAAATGTAAAATCTTTATTTGTCATGGGATTTAATGGGATTTTTTCTTTGGATTCCTCTTGTTGTAAGCTTTTGGTGGTATATCAACAGATATTACGTATCTCTTACTGTTTCTGAGCTAAAAGGGTTCAAGGGGGCCAAATTTTTGTTCCCTAGGCCTACTTTGTGTCTAGCTAATTACTGTGTCAAGCTCTTTACTGTGTCCACATTAACTTTAAAATGCACTTGCTCAAATTTCAGTGGTCGAAATGCTGAGGTTGTATTATGCTGCGCTCGGCGTAGCCCTTTATTACCACATCAGATAGGTTTTAATGTATCTAATATTACAATGGTAATCTGTTCATAACTAAACTTTTTTGTCTGTCCATTAGCAATTGCCTGATAAATATATTCAAATGCATTGTGAAATGCTTTGGGACAATAATTTGCTCACTGTAGACTGGTGCTGTGTTATCGAGGGTAATTTGTAATAGTCTTCAAAAGTTAACAAGAATGCTGAAACACACAAAACCAGATTTCTTATTGGATAGAATTGTGCACATGGGAGGTACCAGTATTTCCCTGTGTTAAGCATAAGATTAAAAGTTAATTTTGGAAGAGTTTCCTCGTGATTTAACACGACTAACTCTCTCATAAACTGCATTGAAGTCTGAAGTTTGTGATTAAATGGTCATGGTAACACAATGTTAAATTCTTAAAATTACTGTAATTACAATTCCAGTTTAATGCACTAACCCCAATATTTTCTCTTTGTTAAATGTCACCTTATAGTACTATATTTTATACAATGTATGAAAAAGAAACCAGGTTTATAATACCGAAAAATAAAACATAGAAAATTTGGCAACAAAAATCTGTGGAATTTGAATTTGTCAAGTTTATAAAAATATTCAGTCATATATGTAATGATTGTCAAGATTGTATCACACTGCTTTTATAAGAAGAAAACATTTATTGAATGAAATTGGTGATATTTTTAGTTCGCCTCAACGAAGTTGAGGGGGACTATTGGAGTACCCCCGGCGTCCTTGTCCGCATCCGCGTCTACGTCTACGTCCGCATCCGCATTAAAGTATATATCTTGGTAACCATGAAGGGTAGGATCATCAAACTTTGTATACAGATGCATCTTGGGCTATCTCACAGCCTCCAAGAGAATTAGGTCTCTTTGACCTATATTTTCCGCTTGAATGACTTACATTCAAGTTTAGGTCCGAGTTCAGATCTCAGTCACTATACATGGTAGGTTCATGTAACCTTGCATATGCATGCATCTCTTATGGTAGGTCAGCATCCAGTCAAAATTAGGTCACTTTGACCTATATTTTCTGCTTGAACGACTTACATTCAAGTTTACGTCCGAGTTCAGATCTCAGTCACTATACATGGTAGGATCAAATAACCTTGCATTTGCATGCATCTCTGATGGTAGGTCAGCATCCAGTCAAAATTAGGTCACTTTGACCTATATTTTCCACTTGAACGACTAACATTCAAGTTTACGTCCGAGTTCAGATGTCAGTCACTATACATGGTAGGTTCATGTTACCTTGCATATGCATGCATCTCTGATGGTAGGTCAGCATCCAGTCAAAATTAGGTAAGTTTGACCTATATTTCCCCCTTGAACAACTAACATTCAAGTATATGTCCGAGTTCAGATGTTGGTCACTATACATGGTAGGATCATGTAGCCTTGCATATGCATGCATCTCTGATGGTAGGTCTGCATCCAGGTAAAATTAGGTCACTTTGATCTATATCTTCCGCTTGAATGACTTGCATTAAAGTTAACGTCTGAGTTCAGATCTCGGTCACTATACATGGTAGGATCATGTAACCTTGCATATGCATGCATCTCTGATGGTAGGTCAGCATCCAGTCAAAATTAGGTCACTTTGACCTATATTTTCTGCTTGAACCACTTGCATTCAAGTTTATGTCCTAGTTCAGATCTCATTCACTATACATGTAAGATTCATGTAACCTCGCATATGCATGCGTCTCTGATGGTAGGTCAGCATCCTGACAAAATAAGGTCATGTTGAGCTATATTTTCTGCTTGAATGACTTTCATTCAAGATTAGGTCCGCATTCTGATCTCAGTCACTATACATGTTAGGATCATGTAACCTTGCATATGCATGCATCTCTGATGGAAGGTCAGCATTCAGGCAAAATTGGGTCACTTTGACCTATATTTTCTGCTTGATTGACTTACATCCAAATTTACTGAAGAGTTCAGATCTCAGTCACTGTACATGTAAGGATCATGAAAAAGAAAGGAAATGGGGTAAATGTCAAGGAGACAACATCCCATATCCAGGTTAAAACTTGCATATGCATGTATCTCTGACAATGTGCCATAACGAGGCTAACTTTGTAATCGTTGATTACCTATGTTTCTTAAGTGTTACAAAGTGAAATCTGTCTAAATCAAACCCTGGCTAAATTAAAACCTTGTCTAAACCAAACATGATATGAAAACCCTTTGTCTTTGAACCTGTTTTATATATTTTGAACCCGTGTAAACCAAACACCCTGTTTAAATCAAACAAATTCTTTGGTCCCAAAGGGGTTTGGTTTAGACAGGTTTCACTGTATAACATGCTATCTTTGAAGCAAGAAATCTAACAGGATCAGAATGAGACCAGAACCATTATAAACCATCTGATAAAGTTTCAAACAGTACAGCTTAATTTTTCAAGTGTTTAAGTTTATCATTGTGTTATAATATAAATTTTAAAAAAGATATCTGTCTTTCCGATAATAAGAGGTTCACAATTTTTTCAGCTGCTAAATGTGATCAGAGACAACAATGTTGTGATTATTGTTGGAGAAACGGGTTCTGGGAAAACAACACAACTGACACAGGTAATCAGAATTTTATAGATTTACAAATAAAATGCATGAAATTTTTATACCCCTACTTTGCATTGGGGATGGGGGTATACTGTTTTTGGTTTGTATGTGTGTCTATCGGGGGCTCCATCCATAACAATTTTTTTGTTGCATTTATCTCTGAAATCATAATAGGTACAGATTTGAAATTTTGTCACAAAATTTTAAAGATCATGTCATACTATTGGATGCGTTTTAAGACCTTTTTGGATACAAGTTCCTGTTTACTTAGTGTACTAAATGTCAAGAGTAGTGGTATCTCTAGTAAGGTCTGGAACACATTCCATGATGAACAAATGATTTTATAAAAAAAATTTATTATACCCCCCTTCCCCCCACAACTTATCAGAATTATCCCATGTTACATTCAGGTTTTATTGCAAATTATGTTTTCAAGCCCAACTCATAACTTTTATTTTTTTTTGTAAAGTATTTACATGAAGATGGTTATACCAGATACGGCATGGTTGGATGTACTCAACCAAGAAGAGTGGCAGCCATGTCTGTAGCTAAACGAGTATCAGAAGAAATGCAAGTAAAACTTGGAGAAGAAGTAGGATATGCTATCAGATTTGAAGATTGTACATCAGAGGTACGTAAACTGAAAAATTATAAGATACAGCACATAATCATGTGTTATTTTATTACTAACGAGTGTCGTCATGTACACTTATATATTATATTCCATTGGATGATGATACACAATTTAGGAAACTTGGCATTTGTTTGTAAAGTAATTAGTGTTTAGGAGATAACTGTATTGTATTTTAAGCTTTGCAGACTAAATCGTAGATTTTACGGTCCCAAATTGAGTTTACTATTGATAGGCCAGCGAAGCTAGGTAAATGGATATTTGCGACCAAAAAATCAATAGCTTAAAATACAATACAGTTATCTCCATTCTAATGCAATAGCTTGTAAAACATTTTTTTTATGCCCCCGCTGTTAGGGGACGGGGACATTAAGTTTTACCCCTGTCCGTCCGTACATCTGTCCGTACGTCCATCCTTACGTCTGTACGTACGTCTGAAATTTTCTTCAAAGATTTCTCAGCTTGTGTATGCAGGAATGATTTGATATTTGGTCTGAAGTTTTGGTATGATGAGTTGTACTGTGTCTCCCCTTTTCAAGTCCGTCACTCATCTACTTTCTGTTTGACGAAAACTTTGATTTTTCCCATTATAGCCATATTTTGAAAATTTTTGTCAAAGATTTCTCAGCTTGTGTATGCAGGAATGATTTGATATTTGGTCTGAAGCTTTGGTATGATGAGTTGTACCATGTCTCCCCTTTTCAAGTCTGTCGCTCCTCTTCTTCCTGTTTGCCAAAATATCTGTATGGTGGGGGCACCCATGACCCCTGGACACATTTTCTTTTATTTTACTCTTTTTTGTTCTAAAAATCTATATGAAAAATTATGAACATTTGTAAACAATGTGACGTCACATGAAGACTTGAAATGTGAAACAAAAAGCAAAATGTTTTCAGCCAAACTCCATGCTTCAGTTTCTATTAAATTTATTTCAATAAATAAAAGTTTAGAGGTTAAGCTGTAAAAATATTTTCACTTGTTTTTCTTTTAAATGATTTTTCAAGATGGTGGACCATCCTTAGTTATGACTATTACATTAAGGATTTGACAGCAAATGTTGTCCAATTAGATTCACTGTTGCAAAAATAATGCGTTAAAATTTTAGATTTCATAGTACAAACAATTTAGGTATTAATTTAAAAGCTCTTGCCTAATTTTAGCAACTGAAGTACCGGTATACATTTCAACAATTTATGACTCATTTCACAACTAAAAGATACTCACTCAGCATTGACAATGCCTGTTTTAGAATCCAAAGAAAGTATGTGTTTAGTTGAAAAATTGGAACATAAATGGAGATAAAAATAGGAACACGTTTGCATGTACTTTACTGTAAATGTCTTTATTATGTTGGCGTTTTTATTGGTTTAGTGAAATGATGAAACAACCATTCAAATTTAACATTATATTGTGTTCCTGTACAAATATGCACAATTTCATTTGTTTGTAGGACACCATGATAAAATACATGACAGATGGTATATTATTGAGAGAATCGCTCAGAGAATCTGACCTGGATAACTATAGTGCAATAATTATGGATGAAGCTCACGAAAGGTCACTCAATACAGATGTCTTGTTTGGTTTATTAAGAGATGTAAGAAAATCATATATTATATATAGATTACACCACAAGATTCCGTTCATTACCATATTTTATCCACTAGAGGTAGTTAAATTTTAAAATTTTAAGTAGGCTTGCCGAGCATTTTAAAATTTCTAAATTTAACTATCGAGAGTGGATAAAATATGGTAATAATCGGGATAAAGTGGTGTAATCTTTTTCTCTAATGATCAATGATAAGCACCGAGAATTGTATTCCGAATGGATTTGGCGGGAAATAGCACAGGGTTTTATACGTTGAATAAAGAAAATTTATCTAACGGGTCGAAACCGGTTTAAACTTGACATATCATTAGAGAAATTATTTTTATAGCAACAACATAATATGATAATTATCTACCTAAGAAGTAACCAATAGAAAGTGTTCAATAAATTTCAATATTGCAATATGACTTAATTTTCATGACAACAAAAATCCTCTTTTTATAGGAATTTTTCGCTTTGCTGTGCAATAAAAGAGTGATTGCATGAATATTGGAGAATATTGTCCCTTGTAGATTATATATAAATTATCATACATTATTAGATTTAAAACTTTTTTCAGGCACTACAAATCCAGCAAAGTGGTTTTTCGAAGTTTTATTCATATCAGCACATTTATTTACAGGTAGTTGCCAGAAGAACTGACTTAAAGTTAATTGTCACGTCAGCAACCATGGATGCCTCAAAATTTGCATCATTCTTTGGCAATGTGCCAACATTTACGATCCCTGGACGAACATTTCCAGTGGAAATATTTTTCAGTAAGAATACAGTAGAGGATTATGTAGACGCTGCAGTCAAACAGTCACTACAGATACATTTAATGGGGATGGATGGTAAGGAGAACTTGCATAGAAATATAGTATATCCTTCCGGATCAAGTGGATTACGATATTTCTCCAGTTCGAGATAGTTAAATTTGTGATTTTCAACATGCGAGCTTTAGCGAGCATGTTAAAATCAGAAATTTAAATATCGAGAATGGAAAAATATCTTAATCCAAGAGCATTCGGAAGGATATATTGTTTCTCCAATGACTTTTACTGTGTTTCAGGCGCATATTCAATGGATTAGCATGGTTGTCAACGTTTCCCATGCTATCTGAACGCCTAGTAACGATGACGTCACAATAGAATTTATGAATGAAATGAAACACCGCAAGAAACATCACAAAGAAATTTAACCAAAGTGTGGATTAAAAATAATATGTATTTTTAACCAACTGGGTTAACATGCTAAGACTTGGAGAAAGTAATGTAAAAATGATATTCATTAGATATATATCGTAATGGTATAAAGTGCAAACTTAAAATGGAAGTTACTTTTATGGACATTTAGTTGATAATGAGAAACTTTGCCGTTATATGGGAGATAATTCTTTCAAAGAGAAACATAGGTCGGTTATGTCCCTGTACAAGTTAGTTATAATTATTCAAAGTGGAGATCATTATAATTTGCATATCAAAAGCCTCGTTTGATATTAAAATTAAATATTGAGGCAGTTCGATCAACAACTATTGTTTAGGTCCATACAAGGGAAATCCGGATCAGAATAAGGAGTGACCAATGAAATCCGTCGAAAGATCAGTCTGTGACGTCACACTTTAACTATAGTTCGACAAGAGTTGAGTGGACTATTACTCTTGTTTACAAGACATGAGCAGTTAACCATTACATTGCGTGAGTGAGTTCGATCTTGCTATTGTTGAACAATAGTTACTATTGTTGTGAATGGAACTGCCTCAATATTTCTACTTTGACCTAATATAACTAACTTGGTTCAGGAAGATAACAGGCTGATCTTTCTCATTATTGTGTTTGGTATATCAAGATTCAAACAAAGAAAATTACCTATTTAATTATGAAAATAATCACCTTTCATTAAATAATTCTGTATTTCTACTTTAAAGACAATCTTTTTGCATTGTTACTAAATTTGTGAATTAAAAAAGGTTAATATTTGCAAGGGAGGTAATTAAATCTTTGAATTAATCAAATCAATTATTTTCAATTTTTTTCCTCCTATTTGACTCATGACATATTTTAGGAAAATTTTATATAGTCTCAACACCTACTTTTACAATGTGAAGTATGTTCACAACAGAAATTATAATTAGACTGGTATATATGATATAATTTATTTTCAAGGGATATACTAGTATTTATGCCAGGTCAGGAAGATATTGAAGTTTTTAACACTGATATATATGATATAATTTATTTACAGGAGATATACTAGTATTTATGCCAGGTCAGGAAGATATTGAAGTTTTTAACACTGATATATATCATATAATTTATTTTCAGGGGATATACTAGTATTTATGCCAGGTCAGGAAGATATTGAAGTTACATGTGAACTTTTGGCAGGTAAATATATATAAGGCAACTTTAATCATTAGTTTCTGTATCTGTATATTATGCCTTGCCAACACTGTTTCTCTATAAATCATAAAAAATGATTACAATAATTACATATAATTCTTTGAGTATAGATTGTTGAAGCTTTGAACTGTTACAAAACAAGTTTATGAACTACTGGGTGTGATGAGGTTTATCAGCTGCTTTCTTTATGAGAATTTGTCTTTGAGTTCGTCTACGTCCTGTATCATTTATTGTGGCTTAAAAAGTTTTTTGTCAAAAAAATGTGACAAATATCAATTTAGTAAAGTCTTTTTTTTTAACCTAATTAAACGGAAAAATTTGGACTCTTCTGTGCAAGTATTTACCATTTCATGTCTTAATTTTTCCTTATTTTGACATTTATCCGTTATTTGTATGTGATTTCTTTGATCTCTTGGAGCAAATATTTTGGTATTTGCTACTGCCATGTGCAAAAAAAAAATTGCCAAAAGTACATGTATGTTTAACTATGTCTATGTTGTCAATCAGCGGCACAGTGTACTATATAGAAATCAACATCTACAAAAACCATTAGGATTGTAGGAATTCTTTTACAAATCAATAGTCAATATCCTCATTTCTTGAAAATTGATTTTCATTTTGCAAAATCTGTTCATTCAGATGATTAAGTTTATTACTGATAAAAAGAATAATAGAAGTTTTGTTTTTGATACTGCAAATATTGTCTCCAATAATAGACTTGCCCACAAATGGGCCCATCAATTATTGTGTACAATATCTGTAGCAAAACTTCCATTCTATATGTATTTCTATTTTTCAAATTCATTGTTACACGCAGGAGATGGAAGATACATTGTATTCCTATTGCTTTCCGTCTCATATATGTCACAATAAATATTTTTAATAAATGTCGAAACAAATGAACTAAACATTGCCTTGTATCCACTTTATGTGTTAATTTTATTGTAGAACGCCTAGGTGAGTTGGATGAAGCACCACCTCTTGCTATTCTGCCAATATATTCACAGCTTCCCAGTGATTTACAAGCCAAGATTTTTGAAAAAGCTCCAGATGGTATGCGGAAATGTATTGTGGCTACAAATATAGCAGAGACATCATTAACAGGTAATATATTGTCTCAGCTCGTATTATCTTGCCCGCTCTTCAGATGATATTCAAGATTATAGGGTGTTCACTAGTAGTAAGTTCATGCATACTTGATCCTAATATCTTGAAAATATGCTTTATCTCTGTATTATAGTCCCTTCTTTATTCCCAAAAATTTGTCTTACACATTTCTCAGAAAGTATATTTGTCCTTAGTCATCTATTAATTTTGCCAGTCCTCCAAAATACACATTGTGTTTGAAACCAACTTTAAAGATGCCTTATTCATGCCATAGAAGTTTATATGATGTCTTTTGCATTTTGATTTTGCCTTCTATTTTTCATGATTTTTTTTTTCAGTAAAATAGTATAAAGCTAATAATTTGATGTATGAAGATCATAAAAATATATTTTTCAGTGGACGGTATCTTTTTTGTTGTTGATTCTGGATACTGTAAAATGAAGGTGTTCAACCCGAAGATTGGTATGGATTCCCTCCAAGTGTTTCCCATAAGTCAGGTATAATTAACTTAACCTTGATTAGTAAGTCGGCAAGGACCTGTGTTATACTAAAGAAAGGGTTGTTTTTCCTCTCATTTACAAAGTAATAAAGAAGCAATGTCCAAAATCATGTCAGTACAATGCAGACAGAGAAAAACAGCTTCTTTTGTATGACATTACTAAATGGATGAAGAAGGAAAAAAACATTTCTTTTCAATTACTCTTATTATACCCCACGCAACGAAGTTGCGGAGGGTATATAGTTTTTGACTGGTCTGTCCGTCCGTCTGTCCATCCGTCTGTCATCACTAAGGGGGTACATCACTTGTCCGGATAACTCCTACAGTTTTTAACAGGGTTCCCACAAGACCGGGAAAACGGGAAAAAGCCGGGAATTGCGTTTGAGGTGTTCCCGGCCGGGAAAAAACCGTGAAATTCCATAAAATTAGAAAAAGACCGGGAGAAAACCGTGAAATTTAATCGCCGAAGATTTTGATTTTAATTTGGGTTAACTCCCTTAGATCATGTGATTTTTCGTCCCCAAAAAGTTCGTACCCGGAACTTTCGATTCAATGTGTTTAGTATGAAAATAGAATCTAGGTACAAGTATTGATAGTGCCGAACTACTATATAAAGTCATAGTCTGAATTGCGCTTAACATCACGAGATTTCAACATTGCAATTAAGCGATGAAAAATCATTAACAAATTATTGGGCGTTTCTCGAATATTATTTGTTTCATGGCGATGCTCGATTATAGCTTCCTCACAATACGAACACTCTGATCAATAATTGCTTGGGTCAGAACACCCGTGTAGAACATGTCCCAACTGATTAACTACATTTGTACTTCGTTTTAGCGAAAAAAAAAAACGTTAAAAAATCTCAATAAATATTCGAAGTCGGTAATGCCTAGAATTGAAATTCCACAGTAGAATCTATTAATTATGTTATATTCACCGGAAAGTGATACACGCGTAGAGAAACAGATAAGCTGCGTATTTTCAAGATTACGCAATTAAAATAAATGAGAACCCAATTTATTCTCTTTG
>MJUU01016219.1:47027-72336 GCA_002080025.1 Modiolus philippinarum | reverse complement strand
GCACCTTTCGGAAAATATATGGTTTCATACAGGTTAAACTTAAGATAAATTGTCCAGACAGATTTGAATATGGGGAATTTCAGTTGAAAATGTTAAAGAAATGAATTGGTGGTTTCTAACCTAGTACATGAGATGAATTAATTAGACATAATTAAATACTCATCTTCGACGGGGTCTAGTACAACGTATGTAAAGATAATAATAGCCATCTTTCTACGTTGTAATTTGTCATGCATCAAGGTTATATTCAACGTTAACTCAAGCTATGTACTATTTATATAATAATGTTGTGTTTTACATTGACTATGCGAAAATAGTAGCCAGGGTGATGGACAATAGTGCATGTGTGAAGGGGAGTGCATTATTGTCCATCACCCTAGCTACTATTTTCCATAATCAATGTAAAACACAACATTAATGTTTTGAAAAGTTACATTGACAAAAAGTTCTTTTCTGTTTAAAATCAGTATTTCAAAGAAAAATACCGTCAAAATAAAAAAAAATAATCTTTATGCTGTAGCAGACGACACTACTTCAAATGATGATTAGAAACTTGCACAGGTGATCACGCGGATAAAAACCACCCATTGTCCATGTTGTCAGTCACACCAAAACTCCTCCCGCACGTGATAATTGATGATGATTGACGTAGAAATCAGTAGTCTTCACAAAAGCAGTGCGCACTATTGCAATAGTGCGCTCAACGCCATTTCTTTTAAAAACTATGCGAAAATAAAACTGTTTTACTAATAAAAGAACTTTCTTACAGGAGGTATAATAATACATGATATTCCTACCCAACCTTCATGAGTTTGGATTGGTCCTCAATGTATTAAAAATAGGAATTATTTAATTAGCTGTTATTACACGAAGGATTCTTTTGGATAACAAATACTTATCATATTATGAAAATTGATACATATTAATATGTGGTGTGAGCAACGGTCATTTATGAAGGCTTCGAGAAAATTGTATACATGTTAAATTCCCGTTATATCATCAATGTAGTGAACGTGTGCTATAGGAAATGGTTGGGAAAAGTATTCATTGTGCTATAAGAAGAATTTTTTGCGCATGTTTTCGGCAGCTTTACTTGAAAACGTAGTACTTTCAACCATAATTAATGTCCTGTTTTCCAAATATTAGTATAATTGAATAAATAATAAAAGGATATTGAGTAAATGCACATGAGACTCATGTTGACTTCTAATGCATGGTAAACAAGCAATGGAACGCCGCTTCTACTGTTGGTCTTCATCTTGAATATTTTACGAAAGGATATGGAGTAAATGAACATGAGACCATAACATATATGTTTACTCCAATTGCAATTATTTTAATGAGCTGTATGGCCATTTCGGAAATTTATTCCTCATCATCAGCACTAGAACCCAAACAAAGGAAATCCATAATTTCAAAAAATGTTAAAAATACGTAAAACCAAACGAAATCCGAATAATTAGTTATATCAAATATAGCTAAGGACAACACTACGATGGAGAGAGTTAATCCTTCCGTTTTAGAATTTAAATAAATTTAGAAAATAGTTATTAAAGTCACTATGAGGTCTTCCACAATGAGCTATGCTCATGCGTCATGGTAAGTTCAAGCCAACCCCTAACTCAGGTTTAAGCGGAATTCAATGCTAGATGTCGAGCAAAGCTACATTTATGCTTTGCATTTAGGAATGAGGGATAGTCAACAAACGTAAATTAAAACTTCTGACAACTGCTGTTATTATATTTTACTAAGTAAGAGAAGATTTAATTGGATGAAAGCAATCATGTGACTTCAAAATAACACAAATGTTTTAGCAAACAACCTCGATATGACATCACTGCGGGAACAACCCTGTTGTTTCCCGCTGAACAACCCGGATATTACGTCACAGAGAGAAACAACCCTATAGATTCTAAAAACCACAAGCAGATTATATCAGTCTTCTTTGTGAGATTAAAACCATAATAAGACCTCTTGATTTGGAATTAATGAAACTGTTTAAAATATAATAAAACAATTATGGCCCTCTGTTGACGTGAAACATCCAGATTTGTCAACCCTTGGAGGGGTAGTTTCCCTCGGGCAGAGCCCTCGGGAAACAACTTCCTCCTCGGGTTGACAAATCTGGATGTTTCCCTTAACAGCGGGCCATAATTGTATATTATCCATTGCCGACAAACAGACCTAACAGAAAAATGTCCTTATTCCTATATATTGAAATTAAAGCTACCCAGCAAGAAATACTTCATCAGGTGAACGGCAATGTGTAACTTAAGGGAGTACGAGTCTCAGATTTCAGAAGCATTCTATATCCTCGGGTTTTATCCATTCAAACAATGCTATAATGTTTTGCACATGGATCACATTTTCTTGGTCATAAGTCACTTTAGAATACATAGAATATACTGTGTATAAAATTTAATCAACTTCCAATTATAATTTCATATATCTAAAGGCCTATAAACATCTTATGCAAATTGAAGGAAAACTCTAGAGAGATCTGTTTCCCGCCAAAATTTTGACGTCTTATATCTAAAAAATTCCTACATGGATTTTCAATTTTTTTTGCTCAAGTTGTTCCATTAGATGTGCTCTTCAAGACAAAAGGTCAGAATATTAATTCTAATTACAAAATTTTTGAGACTCGTACTCCCTTAAGGATGTAGTAAGGTGAGGTTTTTGCAATTTGTAAACGTCATTTGGATTTCTCTGATTTTATCCAGTATTACTATGTAAAATATTTTGCCCCATTACACCCAATCTTGTAGTCATCAAAGTCTTCAGAAGCTCATTTTAAGTCAGTAAGCAAGATTTTATAAGATTGTAGATTTTCCTTCCATGTGCAACAAATCAATATTGTGCCCATACTATACTAAGGTAAAAGTCCAAGAGAACCTTTCCCGCCATTTTTTAAAATGTGAAATATCTTGAAAACAAGGCCCATAACCTATCAATATTTTTAGCTTACCTTATTCCTTTAACAATGCTCCTTCCATTTAGTGTAGCACCTGATGTCACTCTCAGTTTCACTGGAGTTCACACTGTGAGTGCCTTTGTTCTGAGTGTTGTGGTTTCTGGTTCTGTGCTTTGTGTCTGTCTGGCGTCATTGTTTTTGTGTCTAACGTCATTGTTTTATGTGTTCTCGTTTTTGCCCTGTCTTTGGACTTCGATTTTTGTGAATGTCACCCCTTTGTTCCTTCGGTATTCTACTGCCGTTGTTTTAAAATCGTTAATTTATAAAAAAAAAAAAATCACCTTACTACATCCTTAACAACATATAAGATGATGATATTCCCACAGGATTGAATCTTGACTGGATACACCTGTTTGAGAAGAACAATATCAAGAACAAACTACTTCCTTCGGTAAGTAGAGACAAATTACAGTTGAAATGGCTTGCTAGCGCATCTTATTTGAAATTGCCTATTAGAGAAACAGAAACAACGATCCAATTAACATTCTAATTCAAAATAATTTCATTGCAAAATTCTTTTTGGTGATGTTGGTTCAGTTGCTATAAATCATGAAAATAACTCCCATGATAAAAAATTGTAGAATTCACATTGGAGTAAATGGACAAGAGACACATTCTCTTTAAATACATAGTTAAACAAAGCAATGGAACAATGCTCTTATTGTTGTTTTTCAACTTGAAGTTACCATGAGGCCTTCAACAATTAACTTTGCTCATATTCCATAAGACGAATTACAACCCTTACTTCAAAACTCTCTACAAAACTTCAAGCAAATTAAATTAGCAAAAAGTACATACATATAGATAACATCACAAGATCCAATTCATTAACATATCTTATCCAATAGAGATAGTTACATTTTAATATTTAAATTGCACGACTTATCAAGCATTTTAAAATTTTTAATTTAACTGAAACATGGTTATGATCGGGACAAAGTCATAAAATCTTTACCTCTAATGATAAATGGTAAACACCTAGAATTGTATTCCGAATAGATCTGCCTGGAAAAATCAGGAGGCTTTATTCAACATATGTTGAATATGAAAATTTATCTAACGGGTCAGAAACGGTTTAAAATTCACACATCATTAGAGATAACGAGAAAACATTGTATATCGTTGATATCAACAAGAGTTATGTAATTTAAATATATAGTAAACGAGTTTATTGAGTTGAAATAACATAACGAGAGTCACAGTGATATCCAGCGATATACATTTTTTTCGAGTTATTAAAACTATTTCTCTTATGATAAATATCGATAAATAAATGCAGTGATATTTAGTGCCGAGCTGCTGTTGACATCACTGTTACTAGGCAACGTTAACCACGGCCACCGATATTTCACAGTGGTCCAATAGAAACGTCGAAAAATGATAACACATCATACGTTTTTAATAAATTTGTAAGAAAATCAAAATAGTTTAAAAGAAGTTAAGTATAAAGTAAGTACTAACGAATAGGGCTTTCACATTGTTTAAGAGTGTATGTCGTTTCCTGTGGCAGATTTATTATTTCCGGTATGATTTCCGTAACATTTGCCGACAATATAAATATATTGGAAGACAATTACGGATACATGAAATGAAATTACTGTACAATAGAAAAGGTAGTATATCTGTTGATGAAGAAATGTGTATTGTTAATACTGCATTCATCGTCTCGACCTTTCTCTTCTTACAGAGAAGTGTCATGTCCAGTCCATCTTCTAAACACCGTTTCAGATATTTGGTTTATTATCATCTGAAGAATTTTGGGTACCGTGTTGTCTTTCATCTGGCGTTTTCTTGTTCCTGTGGCAAAAAGATTGTTTGTAGAATTGGTCCCGAAATAAATTTTGAACACTTGGTTCAGTCGAGGGTTTGTTGAATATTATTTGAATCTACCATGGTCTGACCTTCGACTCCTGAGATGAATGGACGAGGTGAATTCAAAATGCTCCAAATCTCATTTTTGTGTGCAGAACTTGAAAGGAAATCCGAAATGCCTTCAAGTGTTATTTTTTGTACAGATATTGAAAATAACCTAAATAAGACAAAAGATATGAAATTTGTAATACTGGCAAAATTTTGATAGTATGAAAATTGTATTCAAAGTTACAAAAAAATTAATTCAAGCATGGTGTGCAATTTATTACTTGACATAACTATTTTATATAAAAAAATATTGAATAATAATTTTAATATTCTTATACCATACATCGGTAAGATGGCTGTCAAAACAAAATATTCAGCAAAGTAACACCGTAAGTAAGAAAGCTGTATTCTGATTGGTTAATACTCTTGGAGTTTTCATTGCATATCCTGGACTTTTTTCACATCACGAGTGGATTTCAATTTTCACTGTGGTATTTGCCAAAACGTTCAAGCCTTTTAAACCCTTCACTGAGACAACTGCTGTAGTATGTGACCTAATGTCATCAGTTCGCTTTGATAAACGAGGCATTCGATGTAATGACACTGATATACCGTTTTTTATGGGTAAAATATTTCGCATATTTGAGTTGAAAAAGTATGCCAAAAATTGAAGTGTTTGTTATTTTCGCGGATCATCAAAGGTCAAAGGTCATATATAAATTGTAAGAACATATAAATTTTTTGCTTAATTTCATTTTGCGAATTTAGTCAATCCGCGAATATGCGAAAATAAAAAACCCACGAAAATTACCCACTATACGGTATCATGAACGTCTGGGTATTTGCTAAATATTCAAGTCTTTCAGGATATCTAGTCACGTTAGCAAAAAAGTTATCTCGATGAAAACATTGACGAAGCATAATCACCTTAGCAAGAGATATCACTACCATTATATACGTATAAAAATTATTAGCTGTATCTCATACCGCTTAGACGAAAGAAAATACAGAAACTTGGATTTAAAGCATAGCTGGCTTGACTTTTGAATTTTGGAACCAAGATGGTGGAATATATTTTCGGTCTGGTCATTGTCTATTCACAATTATCAACATGCTCGGTTTCAACTGCTCGTGTCCCCTTGATGAATACATACCGATCGGCTTATATATAGATATGGACGTCGATTCTATGAATAGTGAACTACAAAAATACATAAACCAAGTTGTTATGAAAAATTGATCATGCAGTGATCAAGCATGATGAATTTAAATCGGGTGTCTTGGGTGACATTTCTAGTGCAAAGGATAAAAACAATAAGGAATTGAGTTCTTTTATTAATGACATAAAGTCTAAGTTCGAAAATTATTAAACTAATTTGGAGAAGAAATACGAGGATAAACTTGCTCAAATAAAACGAGAAAATGACGTGATGATATCGAATCTAAGGAAAAAAGAAAATAAGGCGAGGAGAAATAACTTAAAATTGACAAATGAATTGGAAGCTCTCAAAATTCAACAATTCAAGTTAATCTGGGATTTCAAATTGGAACATTAAGTAATAGAGTTAGTGCTAACGAAAAACGAGGTAAGAATGAGTAAACCCATTAACAATTTGGTTTATGGAATACATACCATTAACTTATTGACGTTTAATATTAACAGTGAAGAGATATGGAGTAAATGCAAATGAGACAACGTCTCTACAAATACATAGTAAAATGAAGCAATTGCTCAAAGCTTTTATTGTTGTTCTTCATCTTGAAGTCAACAAAGCTTAGTACAAATTATGTACTTTAATGCATGGTATATATTGTTCTGTATATAGTAACAATATGTTTGGTACTGATAGCATTTTACAAAGACATGCATAAATGTCGATAAGAGTCAGAGGCTCACATGAGCCGAAATTGCTCACTTGGCCACTAGTTTTATTCATGGAATGTTATCAGAGATAGGGCAATAATTTTTCCATTAAAAGGGAGAGGACCATCCATATGAAAATTACTGAATTTGATAAATTTAATCAATAAAACCTTTTTAAGTGAAGCAATAAATGTGATTGATATGAGAGAGCTAAAAACAAATAACTTTTTAAAAAGGTAATATCGTAGGATTATTATTACCACAACAGTTCTAAAGAAGTAGTACTTATGACCATCTATATGTTGAACTATGCTACCCGCTGGCGGCCATCATGGATGAGATACAAACACAGCAATCACAAACTTTTGAAGTGGACTACCCAAGGACAATTATGTTAAAATTAAATTGTTTTAAGCGGCTTTAGAGGAGAAAATCTTTAAACGCATTTCTCATAAGGTCAATTATTACGCTTTGCTGGCAACCATTTTGGATGAGGTATCATTATAAAAATCATTAACTTGGAAGTTATCTACCCAGGTACTATTCTGATCAAATTTGGTAAAAAATGTTCAAGCAGTTAAAGAGGAGAAGATTTCAAAAGCATTCCAAATGGGGTCGTATTTTAAACTACATATATTGCCTTCTGGCGGTAATATTTCATAAGGTTGGAACATAAAATTTTAGAACATTTGAAGGAGAATTATTGTAATCAAATCCGGCTAAAATTGTTCAAGCTGTTCCTGAGATTTTATGATGCATTTCCTTAAGTTCCACGTTATATAAAGCATAATCTCCTTTTGGTTGCCATCCTGTATAAGGTATCGTCACAAAACTCACAAACTTTGAAGGGGAGCACTAAATGACTATTTTGTTCAAATTTAATCAAAATATTCGATTAGTTTCAGAGGAGAAAATATCTTTGAATACATTTCACACAGGGTCAAATGTGGAACTATGCTAACGACTGGTTGCCATCTTTGATGGGGTACGAACATGAAAATCACAAACTTTGAAGAGGACGACCGAAGGACCATTGTGTTCAAATTAAATCAAAATTACTTATGCGCTTTCAGAAGACAAGATCTCTGAATGCATTCCAGTACGCTCCATTGCAAAACTAAGATCCCCGATGACTTCCATCTTGGATAAGAAGCAAACCTACCAGCTGTATGTTAAAATGTTGTTCTTGACAAACTAAGCTTTTTGCGATTCAAAATTAACCTCTTTCTCGAAACAACGGCAGTAAAATACCGAAGGAACAATCTCGAATAATTTTTGAAATATTAGTGGGATGTTATCAAATCGTAAAAATTCCTAAAAATTCCACGAAAAGGGCAATAACTCCTATATGGATACAACGATATTCTTCAAATTTAGAGGGTAAGTAGATCCTACTATGCTGATCATTTCTGTAATGAAAACTTTCTATCTTTTATCATTTCAATATAATTGACGAAGAGTATCATCAAATATATAAAAATATGGAAGAGGGGCAATAATTTCAAAAGGGGTTTTGGATTTTTTAATTGACAACCCATCATGCTGATCATTTTTACCTGAAGTAAGATTTTATATCAGTTAAGGTTTTAGAGTTATTTGTAAATAAACAGCAATTCACAACTATTTTATATTTTCTAGTAAAAGTACCCTTGTTGTTCAGTCTATGGTGTAAAAATTACTAGTTTGAAATATATACCATGGCAATGATTCAGGACAAGTTCGATATTGTTTAAGCAGTTCCAGAGGAAAAGATCTTTGAAAAATATTAACTCCCGCGATGGCGAACACCAAGTGATCGCTATAACTCGCATGGCCCTTCGGGCCAAGTGGTCATATATTCTTAATCGTTAAAACAAAACTGTTCTTATAACTTATAACAAAAGCTTTGAGATATTTGGTAATATTAACTTATAGTTGCATTTTTTAATGAAACATTTAAAATATTTTAATGACAATTTTGCGTAGACTAGAACAGTTAACTGTTTACCGATTTTCGGACGAACTGTTCCATGCCCAAAATAAATGCGCAGTGCGACGTCACTTCAAATCTTACTTATGTAGATTTTTTTAGGCAAGATGTTTTAATTGTTTATAAAAGTTAATAAAACAGTTATTTCATGTCTTGTTTCGGGAAATAGCAAAAACTATTGCCCCTCGACGGTGGAAATGACTTGCAAACTGTTTCATTTGGTCTCTGGCCTCAGGCAACAGTTAACAAGTCATTTCATCGGCTTGGGCTATAGTTTTTGCTGTTTCCTTCAAAGGCATGAAATAACAGTATTTATTACATACTTAGTAGAAATAAAGGGTATGATCAATATGCCCGGAAGTAAACTGTCCATATTTTCATACCCCAGGAAAATAATAGGTTATTTTATGCTCCTCGTGCATCTCAGACGAAATAAACGACTTCCGATCCATATTGTCCCTCGACTTCGTCTCAGGCCAATATGGGTGTCTCGGGATGATTACCAGGCCAATATGGAAATGCCCATGTATTAATCGGTATATACTGTTGCATTCAAACAGATATGAATAAATGTTGATAATAAACCTCTGATTCATTAGAGAAAAACCAGTACAGTAATGGGGGTAATAATGAAAGTACCCAACAGAGTCGTCACGAGACAAAGTCCAAAAGGCAAAAAAGACAAAGCAAGTGAAAGCCACTGGAAATTGTCAACATCAAAGGTCCTGATTTGGTACTAGCATTTCAAAAGAAATTTCGAATTAAACATGTATTGTGGTTTGCCAAACCTCCCCTTCCTGAATCTCGAATCAGATTTCAAGATGAAGAACAACAACAAAAGTGTTGTTCAGTTGCTTGGTTCCTTATTGTTATAACCCTTCAGATAAACACCTGGAGTCAGCCTTCTTAATTGAACCATGTTTAAAAAACACTAATAATTTGGTTTTGTTATTTCAGTTGCCCTGACAGCATGTGTGGGTAGAGGAGAGAAATTATACAGTGTACCCGTTATCTTTAATACAATACAAACAAGTACTGGAATAAACAAAAAAGAGCAGGAGTCTTTCATATCAACGAGAAAGTTCAAATTTACAACGAGTGGGTTATATTTCGTGTTGGCGCATATCAGATCTAATACCCATAGTCATGAATTTCACTTGAGGAAAAATGGTAATATAATTGTGCGTTCCGCCACTTCATTAGATACTGGTTGGTTTACTAGCAGTATTATGTCTGACACTGAAGCAAACAAAAATGATGAGGTATATGTAGACGGACTTGGAATACGTATTTACTCTTTATATTCATGTCTTTCAGTTATAAAAGTAAAATGACACAAAACAATGCATCTATTGTGACTTCTTATAAATCCAATTCCAATTGTCGATGGTCTAAATATATCTGTAATTAAGTTATTTTGCTGAAGTGAGCGGTAGGATGTCCGCAACTGTATTATAGTTTCTTTTTTTTTAAATATTGTAACATTTCGAGATAGAAATTCGTAGATGTCGACAAACAGAATTAAGAGTATTTTTAATTATAAAGCTGTATTAAACTATATATTAAGTAAAAGGGTGCAATGCGTGTAATTACATCGAAAAATGCTGCTATCATCACAGTAAAACAACGAGAGTAGAATACCGAAGGAACACAGGATGTAAATACCGGAGGAACATACGACGTAAATACCGAAGGAACACAGGATGTATATACCGGAGGAACATAGGACGTAAATACCGAAGGAACATAGGACGTAAATACCGAAGGAACGCAGGATGTAAATACCGGAGGAACATAGGACGTAAATTCCGAAGGAACACAGGATGTAATTACCGAAGGAATACAAGAAGTAAATACCGAAGGAACACAGAATGTAAATTACAAAGATCCAAAGTCTAAAGACGAGAGAGGAGGGGAACAAACACAAATGACTTCATTACCCCCCCCCCCTGAAAAAAAAAGAAAAAAATACGAAAAACGAAAGTAACAAATACAAGACCCACAAACTGAAGCCCTGAACACCAATAAGAACTGAGTGCCATTAGGTGTTCTTAAAGGGTCAGTATGTCCTTCTCCTTATACTCCGCCCGTCTAACTGTCAATGACTCAATCTAGAGCTGTCAATGGCTCGATCTAGAGTAAAATCAAATAACTAAATACCGAAGTTACTGTGAATTTTATTTCTGCATATGCGCATTTCGACAATCTATGTCTCTTCAGTGCAGATAAAATCTAAACGTTTGGAACCATAAACTTAAGCTCTAACAATGTGACTTCCGATAAGAACTAAGAGTGATATCAGTTGTCTTGGAAAGGTAAGCATGAACAATGAATGGATATACAATAAATTCACATGAGACAAAGTCTCTACAAATACATTGTAAAAAGCCATGGAACAACTCTTTTATTGTTGTTCTTCATCTTGAAGTCACCATTAGGACTTCAACTATGAGCTTTGCTCATACCTCATAGGAAGTGCCCCTAGCACAGGTTTTAGCGGAATACGTTGCTAGATGTCGAGCAATGCCACATCCATACTCTGGCAATCATAAATGCGGGATCGTCAACAAACATAAAATTAACTGGCAAAGTGTTCTTGGAACTGCTGTCATTTATCACCCGACAAGCATGCCCTACTCCTCAATCAAGGACTTAATCCAGGGTTGAGTCAAAGACGGTAATGTCAAATCCGTAGTTCGTAAATTCCACTCTCATTTGAGCCACTTACGTGATAACTTTCAATAATTTCGTTTTTACGTCAAAAGAATTTGTTTAGGGGCGAAAGTATAACAATGGCTAAAGATATCACTGACGTAACAAATTTTGGGGCAGCGTTTTGCTTTTTTCAAACAAATTTAATGACGAATCAACAAAGAAATGCACACTCTATGTACTTGAAGATATACTGAGAATGCGAGAGTTCACCATTTTGAAATTAAAATCAACAAATCTGTCATACGGATTAGATTTAAAACGTCCATCATCGTCAATGAACAACAAAAGATCTTAATTGGTGTTGACATGTAAAAGGGGGAGGAGAAAAGACCGGAACTCCAAATGATTCATAATTGTTTCACTTTGTAATATGTTATATGGTTTCAATAAATGCCGACAACCAATTGATATTTGACATTATATGGTACGTGTATGTTTTACAATTTTACTTTGAAGTATTACAAAAATAACAGACTCAAGTAAATATCGACCGACTTCAGATGTTAAAAAAATGGAGTTTAAGAGTACGGGTTAGTTTGACTAGGTTTAGGTATATGGTTGGTGAGATTAGGGTTAGTGTGGTTAGAGCTGAGGTCATGGTAAAGCAATAGATATGGTTCGGGATTTAGGAGATAAGGGTAAGGTATTAGAGAAATACAGGAGTCACAGACACGCAGATAGATTTCTCTTAAAAATAATTTAAAAAAAATCTTGGACTAGCACTAGTTATGGAATTTATTTTAATTTGTTTGTATGGAGTTTAATGCCACTCTCAGCAGTATTTCGCAGTATTTCAACTATATCGTGGCGGTCAGGTTTAGCGGTGTAGGGACCCGAAGTTCCCGTAGAGAACTACCGACCATGTTTTAAACTCTGTGTCCAGATATCAAATTTTAGATTAAAAACTGCAAGCCTACTGAAACGCATACCTAGATTGTATAGTTAATGAGAACCGAAACGTCAGTCTAAAACCAACAATCCAAGGACAATGGCAACATTTAAAAAAAAAGAAACAAACAAAACATTAGCACGGCACAGAAAGAAAAATGAAGACACACACATATACAATGATGAACAACACTGACCTAATAAAAAACTAGAGGCTCAGATACTGAGCCTGTATCGCTCACCTGACAAAGATGCTTTTAATCAGCGCCTATGCTGACTACCAAATATGTTTTTCCTATAGGGTCTAATGTTAAGCTATGTTCTCCTCACTTCCATGTTTTTGTTAGATTCAATTGAAATAAGTATTCTTTGTTAATATAATTCCATTCATAACTCCAATACAGTTAAGTTCAATTTGCTTTAATGGTTTCAGAGTAGATCATGAAAATGAAGATTTTCCCATAGGGTCCAATGTTAAACTATGTTTCGTGCTGGCGGCCATCCAAAAGAAAATAGCAATCTTCCTTGAGGACCTTCCATACATCATTCTTGTAAAGTTTGGTTGAATTTGCTTCAGTGGTTTCAGAGGAGAAGATGAAAATGTGATTTTCCCATAGGGTCCAATGTTAAACTATGTTCCGCCCTGACGGCCATGTTTTTTATTAGATCCAAACGAAATGAGCAATCTTCATTGAGGACCTTTAGTACATCATTCCTGTAAAGTATGGTTGAATTTGCTTCAGTGGTTTCAGAGGAGAAGACGATTTGTGTATTTTCCCATAGGGTCCAATGTTAAACTATGTTACGTGCTGGCGGCCATGTTTTTTATCGGATCCAAACAAAATGAGCAATCTTTGTTGAGGACCTTTAGTACATCATTCCTATAAAGTTTGGTTAAATTTGCTGCAGTGGTTTCAGAGGAGAAGATGAAAATGTGATTTTTTCCCATAGGGTCCAATGTTAAACCTAAGTTCCACGCTGGCGGCCATGTTTTTTATCGGATCGGAACAAAATGAGCAATCTTTGTTGAGGACCTTTAGTACATCATTCATATAAAGTTTGGTTGAATTTGCTTCAGTGGTTTCAGAGGAAAAGATGAAAATGTGATTGTTCCCATAGGGTCCAATGTTTAACCTAAGTTCCGCGCTTGCGGCCATGTTTTTTATCGGATCGGAACAAAATGAGCAATCTTTGTAAAGGACCTTCCACACATCATTCCTGTAAAGTTTGGTTGAATTTGTTTCAGTGGTTTCAGAGGAGAAGATGAAAATGTGAAAAGTTAACGGACAGACGACGGACGGACGACGGACGCCAAGTGATGGCAATAGCTCACCCTGACCCTTTAGGTCAGGTGAGCTAAAAACATTGCATAGATCAGGTGCACCGGTCGAGTAAGCATCTGCATTTCCTTGTTTATCAGTATATTATGTTTAAATTTGACTTTGGTAACCTTGATTAATCTACTTATACCTGTCTTAGAAGAGACTGTCTGTTTGCTGATTTTTCTTTTTAATTGGTGGTTGCCGAATAAATACGAAATCTCTGTAGATCGATAGTGCTTACGTTTAGGTCCTCATGTTTTCCTCCCGGAACCTGATTTGAATTAGAGGGGCTACGCTTACAAATCTACCATGCGCGTCCTCGGATGGTAGATAGGGAAATGTCCTATCTATGTGGGATACACGTGTCTATATACGGAAACCTGGCTGCAAACTATTGAAGACAGACTGTATGGAGAAATCCCTGGCTCCATTCAATATAAAGATCCCTTTATTTTATCTTAATCTAAAAGCAGCCTCAGTTGTCGAATGGAATGCAAAAATGTTTAATAAATATGAAAAGGTATTCAATCTCTTGAGCAAAAGTACAATTTAATGGAGCAATCTTGGTTTTTTAAATATCGTTTATTAAGGTAGCGGGAGAATTACAGAAAGCATACTTACCAAGCTCTATACACTTTCTATTTTACTTGTAACGAAACAGAGACAAGTTCTTGTGCGTGTCAAAAGGTCAGTTAGTAAATACGCATGAGACAAATGTCAACTTATGGCTTCAGCTGCAGAAACCTTCTTTTATTGTTACCAGTTTTAGAAATAAAACATGCTATCTACATGTATAATAGTAAGGCAGTAAAGATTTGATTTTCTTGGAAGGAGCTATGATAGATACGGAAGATAATTTTATTCATCAGTTGACAGTTTCATCCGCAGTGTTTTCTTACATTTTGATAAAAAGCCAGACTACTTTTTTATTCTGGTTGTGTTGAAAAAGACATTTATATGGTTTTAATCATCCAACACAACAATAGATGATCAACACTTTATGATAAGCAAGACAACCGATCCAGAAGGCCAAACCAAACAAATGGTGGTGCTGGTAGGGATTTTTCTGTCCATTCGCGATTGCACAATATTTGTTTTAGTGCAGATGCTCTGATTTTCCTACATTATTACAATATATCAGTTTATCCACAGCAGTGGGACAAAAAGTGTGCTTTATTTTATTTTTATTTATCTTTTTTTTCAAATAATCTTTAACATCATATTGATATGTCCGAGAACTTTTCACTTGTAGATTATAGCATAATCTGTCATTCACAGTAACCTCAGTATTTTGTAATTGTTACCACTGGGCCGGTGCCACTGCTGGTGGACTGTTAGTCCAGAGGGTATTCACAAACCCAGTAGCCAGTACTTCGGTGCTGGCCCGAAAACCGATTTTATTTGAAAATTTGCAATATCTAAATTTATGAAAATTTTGTTAAATCCTAAGGAGTATCTCCATCCTGCATAGCTCTGTCCTTAGCTGATTTTGTGCCTTCCTGTTTAGATCATATTGGTAAATTTCTCTATCAGTTTTTACACATATTTCGGTTCATAGATTTCCAAATATTTTAATTTCATCTGCACTGATGAGACATAACATGTCGAAATGCGTATATGCAGAACCTAAATTCACAGTAACCTCTGTATGTTGTTATTTGTTACAACTGGATCGATGCCTTTGCTGGTGGACTGTTAGTCCCCGAGGGTATTCCCCAACCCAGTAGCCAGTACCTCGGTGTTGGCCCGAAAACCGATTTTATTTGAAAATTTGCAATATCAAAACTTAAGAAAATTGTGTTAACACCTAAGGAGTATCTCCCTCTTGCATAGCTCTGTACTTAGCTGATTTTGGCTTTCCTGTTTAGATCATATTGATAATTTGTTCTCTATCAGTTTTTACACATATTTCGGTTCATGGATTTCCAAATATTTTGATTTCATCTGCACTGATGAGACATAACTTGTCGAAATGCGCATATGCAGAACCTAAATTTACAGTAACCTCGATATTTTGTTATTTGTTACCACTTAGCCGATGCCACTGCTGGTGGACTGTAAGTCCCGAGGGTATTCAAAAACCCAGTAGCCAGTACTTCTGTGGTGGCCCGGAAACCGATTTTATTTGAAAATTTGCAATATCTAAACTTAAGAAAATTTTGTTAAAACCTAAAGAGTATCTCCCTCTTGCATAGCTCTGTGCTTAACTGATTTTGGCTTTCCTGTTTAGATCCTATTGGTAATTTGTTCTCTATCAGTTTTTACACATATTTCGGTTCATGGATTTCCAAATATTTTGATTTCATCTGCACTGATGAGACATAACTCGTCGAAATGCGCATATCCATAATCTAAATTCACAGTAACCTCGGTATTTTGTTATTTGAATTGAAAGTTGTGTATATTATGATATCTCATTTTGAAGAAACATAATGAAGAACTGAGAAACGATATGAAATGAGTAAAATAATAAACGTGAATTATTTAATCGAAAAAAAATATCCTGAAATAAATTTTGGATTTTCTCAAGGAATCTCAAGTGCTAATCAGAAATTGTCCTGAATCATATTATTATTCAACAATTATAGATGTTCTCTCTGCTGCTGGATTCAAACGCCATCATTAGCTGAAGGAGATGCACATGGTTTCAAGGTATATGCTTACTTAAAGAACTAGTTGGCACTTGAGAAAAAGCCCACAAGGAAACAAGTCTTGGTGGAGAAGAGGGTGAATGAGGCATATGCTGTACTCTTTCTTGAATATTTTGAAAATTGCTGTCTTAAGAAAAAAACACTTATCTAAGGGGATGAGCTGTGAAACCTCTATCTTCAAGTGAATTTAACAGTGTACGATTTAGGTAGACTTGCTAGACCTTCAGTTTATTCCAGAGGAAATATATAGATTTTTTGTGGTCTTTTATGATCACTTACAAAAGGCTTAACATCGAAATGGCTTCAGAGGTTACATTCATCTTGATTTACATATTAACTCTCTTCGTTGCTCCTAATATTGTACAAAGATATGAATATATAATTTCTAAGAACACCTCAGCTGGTACTAGACATTAACATTGGTATTGTTCTTTTATTCGTCCGTCTGTGCCATGCGTGGAGCAGATCATGCTTATACCCTTCCGGAGCAACTGATGATACCTAAGTTTTTGTAGGGGATCAAACTGTTGGTGCTTTAGAGTTATGACGTACTTGTTCATTTTTGTTTATGTGTTTTGTCTTTGTTCTGCTGTCTCAATTCGTGTTGGATATGTTTCGCCTTGATTTTAACTTTCGGGATTCCCTTTTCATCGTTTACTTTAAACACACTTTATTTATCAACTCTATAATTACAGTAACCAGTGGCGGATTTAGGGGGGGGGGGCTGGGCCCCCCTCCCCATTAGGTTGGAAAATATTTAAAATTCCTAGGGGTTTTTAAAAAAATTGGGTTCCGCCCCCCACCCTTTTGAAAAAATTATGGGTCAGGCCCCCTCTTAGCAGAAAGTCTGGATCCGCCACTGGTAACATCATATACATGTACATGAACAAAAATTAAAGTTAGATTAATAGTATCTGGAAATAAGATGAGATAAAATCCGTATCCAAAATATGACATATATAATAACAATTTATTTTTTGCTCATGCCCAGGTGTAGTTTTCCAATATGACATGAAATTTCATTACAAAAGGGACAAGATGTGACAATGGGGAAGAAAGTGCATAGAAAAAATACAAAAAAAATAATAAAAAAACAAAAACAAAAAAAATTAAATAAAATGAAATGAAGCATCGTTTAAGCTTCGGTTTTCGGTTGGCGATGTATCTGTCATACCTATATTTTATTGACATTGAGTTGTGCATGAAAGTCTGTGAACAAGTTTTATCATAACATCATGTTCAATAAGTATTTCGCGGTTCATTAAGCTATTTGAAGAGTTTGTTTTCGGCGGCTTAGAACTCACAATTGATTAAGAGGGGGAGACATATTGTCTTGGTCTTTTACGTCTGTCGTCCGTCCGTCAGTCTGTCCGTCAGTCCGTCCGTCCGCCAGTCTGTCCGTCAGTCCGTCCGTCCGTCCGTCCGTCACAAAGTTTGTGGACGCCAATTCTACATCTTTCATTGGATTTCTACCAAACTTCACAGGATTGCTGACCACTATGCCTGGTTGTGCATACCGTCTCGCTGGATTAATCGGCTTATTTTTGTCTGAGTTATGCCCCTTTTTGACTTAGAATTTTGCAAAATTATGTTTGTGGATGCCAATTCTCCTTCATCTTTGAAGGATTTCAACCAAACTCCACATGATTGTTAACTGTCATGCCTAGTTGTGCATATCCTCTCGCCGGGTTGATCGGCTAATTTTTGTTGAAGTTATGCCCCTCTGTGACTTAGAATTGCGCAAAATTATGTTTTTCGACGCCAATTCTCCTACATCTTTCATCGGATTTCAACCGAACTTCACAGAATTGTTGACCATCATGTTTAGTTGTGCATATCATCTCGCCAGATTGATCGGCTAATGTTAGTGAGAGTTATGCCCCACTTTGGCTGAGAATTTTGAATTTAAATTCTCCTACAATTTTCATTATGCTAATTTTTGTGAGAGTTATGCCCCACTTTGGCTTATAATTTTGAATTTAAATTCTCCCATAACTTTCATTGGATTTCAACCAAATTTAGTAATATTCAAACACAGTGGCAACATATAAAGGTACATATCATCTCCAGGAAGATATGTGTCGGGGGACATTCGTTTTTGTATCAAAAACACACTTCTAGTTCTTTTTTTAGATTAATAAAAATGGCTTGAGCAAAATCATTATTCAGTACAATAAATTAATAATTTTTTTAATAAGCTTTGATCATTAATACTTTATTTGCATAATAAAATGTTGTATTTCTAGTCTTTTTCATAGTTAAAATGGTCACCGGGCAAAAAGTCTAATGCCTGGTCATTTTATTCAAGCAAAAGTCCTTTAATCGTGTCAGTAAATAACATCACTGCTTAAGTATTAGCTTATTGCCTAAGAAATAGGCTTAATGCCTGATTTTTCTTATTGCAGCGAACATATATATTACCATTAATCTGGCACCCTCATAAACACTGTATTAAACTGATAGAAAAATGCTTATAAATAGTTAAGGAATAAGTGCAAGAACTTAAATTAAAAAAATAAACAATCATTGTGCTGTTATACTTTCTGTCGTACGGTAATAAATTATATAAAACCAAAACTGTATACCATATGAAGCCAATCTTCCCAAGTCAAATTTTTTAGGTCAACGGTGATTGAAAGGATATGGAGTAAATGCACACGAGACAAAGTCTCTACAAATACATGGTAAAAACAAGCAAAGGAACAACGCCTTTATTGTTGTTCTTCATCTTGAAGTCACCATGAGGCCTCCAACAATGAGCTTTGCTCATACCTCAAACTAAGTTCAGGACGGCATGTACTTTCCCACAAATCCTGGACGGATTTGGCTTATAAGATTCCCGGGTTGCTTCTCTACACAAGAAGCAACTAAATGAGCTATTGAATGGGACAATCCTCATTTATATTTCTCTGCTACTTCTGTTGATCAAATGCAACCAGACAAATCAATGAAAATAAGTCTAAACCCATTTTGATTGGCTTTTTTAATGTTAAGTGCTGACAGAATATTTTTTCATCCTTTTATGCAAAGTAAAAATAGAAAAAAAAATCGTTAGAAACGTCTTCAAAAGTAATTTATGCAGTGTATCATGCGTTTTAAATGAAATAGATTTTGTAAGAAGGTAACATTCGAATTTTATCCTAAAAAGCTTGGAATAAAGAAAACTAATTACAAAATATAGAATAAGCAACCACAATTTGAAAAGTGGGGTATTTACATTTGCAAGAGAGAAAGATTTGTCGACGACCCCGCATCCATGTCTAAAGGGACACATGGATGCGGCGTTGTTCCACATTTAGCAAGTGAATTCCGGTCAAACCGGTTCTAGGGGCCGTTTTGAACTTACTATAAGGTAGGAGTGTTTGCTTCTTGTTAAAGACCTCATGGTGACTTCGAAATGAAGAACTACAATAAAAGCGTTGCTCCATTTGCTTTATCTTGCCATGTGTTTATATTTATTTTGTCCCATGCATATTTACTCCATATCCCTTATTTGTTCATTTGTGAAAAAAAATGTAAACACATAAATAGAGGATGAAACTCGCTTGCTATGATCTTACTATCATATTGCTATTTAAATAATGCCATGAGAAAACATTATCTTATTTTTTTTAATATAGAAAGAAAATGTTTGTTCATTTTCTGATCTAGATAAAGTTAATTACATCTTCACTCTAAACACGAACAAACTAGGTTATTTTTTAATACAGTCAACCGTCTTGTTTACTTGATTTATTGTTTGTATTATGTACTTATATATAATTGTTTGAATTTTTTTATGCCGCATACATTTATATGTATAATGGCAATAAAATATTGAAACTTGAATCTTGTAACAATTTTTGGAAGTGTTATATGCCATCCCACTAAAGCTATATGAAGTATATGTCCTGTTTCTCGTTGAGCGCAAACTTAGGAAAGACGGAAAAGGTAAATTTGATCTTCTTAATATATTATTCTATTAAGTAACAAGGTTTATATCCAGGACATTGGATTAGATTATTTATAATAATATATAACAAGTAAGTAAACGGACATACTCGCGATGAAAGTTTAGGATATGAAATACTTGGAATAGAAGAGGATTCATCGGTGCACATGTAAGTACAAATTTGATTTTATTTATCGTACCCTGGATACGTATGAAAATGGTTTTCTCTAATTTCTAGCAAATTTAACCAACACCTGAACGATGTGATAAAAATAATTCTCCTTTTTAGATAGAGAACAACTCTCGTGAAATTTCACGCCAAATGTATTCGGAACAAAAACCTCGGTGTTTTACATTATGTCAATAGAGAAACATTTTCTTCAACTAAAACACGTTAATTTTGAAACTGCTCCCCTCTTTTGAAATGAATTTTCAAATGTTTAAAAACTCGGCAAGCTTCGTTTTTAAGCATTAGCTAAATTTATTAAACCCGATGTAAGAAATTTCATAATCACCTTAGCTCTTTTTGCAGAAGCTCTATACAATCAGAATACTAATAGTTGATGAAAAAAATTGTCCAAGTAAAGGAATTACGGTGACTTTAATTGTGCTTTGCTTTTGTCTGTATCAACTGCAGTTATCGCTGCCCAAAAACCGAATCTTGGAAAAGTTTCTTTAAAAATATGAGTCCAGCCTATATGTACGAGTAATGCTTACGACTTTGCTCATGTAGTGAAGCCGCGAATGTCTTTTTTTGAAGGTATAAGAAAATTCCCAGAAAACTGCGTCTTTGTAACTTCTGTAACAAAATTGAAGATGAAGCACATCTTATTTTAGAATGTACAATAAACCAAACTATTAGACCCTTATTCTTTTCAAACTTTAATTTTGAAACTAAGGAAACTTCAACTTCAAAACTAAATACAAAAGACACAAAAAAGTTCAATTGCCAGGCTTCTTTTTAAACAGCCAATTGCACTGAGGACAGGTATTAGTTAATTATGATTGTTCATGTATTTTCACTACTTTAAGGCAATTATTTGGCATACAGTTGCTGAATAAAATTGATTTGTTGGATATTTCTGAATACAACTGAGAACTGCTTACTGATCCGTTGTCAATAAAACCGTCATCAATATCACAGTGATGTCAAAATTAAGAAATTTAGATACTCAATCGAAAAAAAATTAATGTTCGAATTCAATAAATATAACGGGGCAAAAAGCTAGCTATCTACTTCATTAATCAGAAATGAAAATTTCAATCTCCAAAGTTTGCAATTTAAATATCAATTAACACCATTTAATAATTTCATCTTTTCGAATGCCGGTATTATTTTTCTTCGCATTGCCCCAAAAAAAAATAGTTCAAAATTTTTTGAGTTACGGTGCTTAGTTTATTTATTAAGATCAAGGACGTATTTTGAGAATATACATCCTTGTTAAGATATACTACGACGAAAATTCAAGAAAATGCAAAAACAAGTAAAAGTTAAAATTGCTGTGCACCTATGTGCGTCAATGAAACTATTTAGAACTTTGCAATTGAAAAGTATAGGTTGTAATTTCAATAAGACACTTAAAGTGCGTCTTCATGCACCATGTCATCATTATAGGCTGATCATATCATCAAAATTTGCGTCCAAAAATTTTCGTTGGAGTACCTAAGTAATTTGAATCTGTAATACAGAATTTTCGACATTTGAACTTTTGTGTATAAATTGGAGGCAGGAATGGAGTGCCCTTTTACCCGTTACGCGGACTGACTTGACTCCTGTTCGATTGAATAAATATAAACCTGGAAAACGCAACACGTTTTATCGCACTAAAATTGTAAAAGCGCTCATAACCTATGCAAATTTTCTTGTGACTCTTGGTTTGGAAGGTCAGTTCTAAGCTATGATCATCATTCAAAATAGTAAATATGTCTCCTTTTCCTGTACTTGACACAGCAGTGCTGGAATCGGATAAGGCGAGTTTCCTTCGAGTCCTCCTCCCAAATTTAAACGTGATCTTTCCCATTTCAAATACACAAATGTATACATATATCTTTTTTCTGTGTGTTCGTTAATTTGAAAAATCTCCTATACAGATACTGTTTCTGTTTGGAAGTCAATTTTAAAACACTCCCATCAAATAGTTGACAGTCCTGTCAAAACACGTGTGAAGTAATTTTACATGATAAATTTTTATTTGAATGACATGGACAGGTAAGAGTTTTACTCGAAATAGACGCACTTTTAGATATAAAATGCATAACTTCCCACAAAAATTGCATGACAATTTATAGAATATCGCGTATTGATTTACAACACGGCGGGTGTCTGAGATGCTTCTTCTACCGGTGCACCTGATCTCACCCATGGTTTTTTTTATTGGATCTGTGTTGTTCATATTTGTATATGCGTGTCTTCATTTTCTTTTCCATGTCGTGCTCATGTTACATATGTTTGTTTCCCCGATGTTGCCATTGTCCTTGTATTGTTCTTTTCAGATTGACGGTTCGGTTCTTACTTACTTTGCAAAAATAATTTCAATTGAACATAAAAAAACCAACAAATTATGTATACAATTATGTTTCCTGTTATCTTCCTTTCATTAATGTTTTATAGCGTCAATTTCTGAGGTCCATGGCGGTAACATTTTCGCAATGATAAAAAAATCTAATGATATAACTTGAAGAAATTCATTCGCAGTTTATAGTTCTCTGATCAAATGCTCTTAAAACCCGATTGTTTTACAAAAATGTGAGGAAAAAGCTGAATTAGCAAAATAAATCAAGAATTAATATTTCAAAACAATTTTTTTGTTAATTTCAAACAACTTTATTTATAGATTAAACTAGACAAAACATATATGACATACACAAAAGTACATAGTGAAATAGAATAAAAAAAAACAATCTGCGAGAAAGCGTTTTCTTGACCTTTTCTTGTTTTCTAATTTAATTTTATTTTGCCTTAAAAGCTTGGATAAAAAAAACAATTATAATTTCATAATTAAAAAATGCATAGTGCTTCTTTAACGTGTTTAGATGAGATGTGCAAAACCATAAATGACAGGTATCTATGTGCAAAAATAGTTTACCTTCTGAATAAAACCCTAGGATATCGTTTTCATACCAAATGCCTACTCCCTTATCGTGGGTCATTCCACATGCCCAAAATTTAAGACTTGTATACACCGGCGGACCCAGTCTTTGAAAAATAGGATTCCGACTGAGTTTTAAAGAAAAAGGCGGAGAGGGGATTCTAGGCTACTATTTGTAATTTTTTTTGTCAATTTTGGCAGAATTTTACATGAATTTTTTTTTTCAGAAAAAGGGGGTTTCCAACCCCACAGTCCCTGGTTTTGTGTGTCGAAAATCTTACACAAAAATGAAGAACTAATCGAATGACGCATCTTAATATAAAAAAGTATTGTAGGTATTTACACAAGGTAATACAATGGATGATTCAAAGGGGGGGGTTCCGGGGTTGGAACCCCCCTTTTTTTTGGACAATCATGTATTTCTTAATGTATATCCCGATGTTTTACTAAGAAATACCCCAATTTTTTTCGCTCCGCTCGGCGATATTTTGTTCATTAATACACTGGAACCCCCCTTTTCAAATTCCTTGGATCCTGTAATATCTTGTACAATAGCTTCTTTGCTATACCATCTGTGCTATACATAAGTATACCTCAATCTATTTCTTCATCATATGCTTTAAAAAATACAACTGACTTATGAAATGCAACACATTATGCAATAGAAGACATGTAGATAAGACAATTAGCTTTGGCAGTAACGATGTAATGTAAGTTTCCGCGTTCATCTTAGACGACATTTATAAATCAAACGGCAAATTAATGCCGTGAAAAATAACATAGATATTACGGGCACATGGCATTTTGTTACACAATACGACCCTATTTCTATTTTCAATAATGTTGATAATAACTTTTTGAGATATTTTACATCAGTGTCTTTACTCCCGCCTTTACTACTCATTTTTAGTGGCATATATTCTGTACTGCATAGTAAGGTAAGTATTATGCTTTTAACTTTCCCTATGCAACACTATCGACCAAGTGCGAATCGATGGGATCATTATTAGGGATTAAACAATAGACGCGATTCCGATCAAGGAATTATTACTGTAATAAATCAATAATGTGTACGACAGTAATAATGACTTTTTCAACAGTTTCATACATTTTTTTTACTTTGATAATGATCTCGTCGATTCACACTTGGTCGATAGTGGTGCAAGATATTTAAGAAAATAATGACACCCATTTGTATGAATTTCTAACATAAAACCGGCGGCCATGAATTATCTTTTAAGAAATGTGACATTAAATAAGGGAGCAACCATTTATTTTTAGGGGGTGTGGTGGCTATGGTATTTTTTCCTGCGTTTTTTTCATGCAACTTCTTTCATGACCTTTTATTTTTGTTTTGAAAAACATAAAATGTATCTTGATTTTTTAATTATAAGTTTTATCCTGGCTTTCCCAACCATATGACCAACCTGCCTTTTAGCTATAGGTTGCAGTCCTGCCTTTATTATTAACATTGACCATTGCCCCATAAAAACAATTGATTGCACCCTAAACTGAACTATTGAATGTAGCTCTCTCATCAGATTTTTTAATTTGTGTCAGATTTCGGTATTCCTCTGGCCTTCTAAAGTTGAATAGCGTAGAGAATTTTGCCGACGGACCCCACTTTTAATTTTATTAATGTCTTTTATTGGTCAAATTAAAACACCTTACAAGTTTCTATGAAATTCTTGATATAATTTCCTAGCTTTTAGACAAATAATAGCCCTAATGATAAAAATCAAGAGAAATTTATTTCCCTTTACCAGCAGATTAGGCTAATTGAGCTAGCTGGTAGTTTAGCGACGAGCACTCCTTGACTCATCTTTCTTAATTTTGTTTTGTCTCTTTTCCCTTTAGAGATTGTGGTGGTCATGGATTCTGTAGTGTACAGGTTTTGGGTGTTATTAGTATGTTAATTATACTATAGGGAAACGGGACAGAAAATGGGGAGATTTGGGTGTCTGTTTACCCCTACACGCTGGCTTTTGCCAGTGCCGCTACCAAGTTTGGCTGTCCCGAGTTCCATTCAATGTTTATATTTGTGTT